>JANTPZ010140062.1:0-18798 GCA_025593235.1 Vachellia pachyceras | reverse complement strand
TATATTTCATACGTAGATGAGGGAATTTATATACAATGTGAGAGCATCAGACTTGAATACTCTTAATGACTAATAAATACTATTAATGATTATAATCTCCTAATAATCATAACCGATCCCCTAAGAATAATATCTGATTATATATTAATTACAATATATTTACAAAAACAGAAAGCTAAGCGGTCTTACTTTTACCCACCAGCCTCAAGAGCTTCAAGAGCAGATGCCTTCAGTTGTGAATTCGCACAACATGGAATGAGGGTGGAGCACTGAATTCCCATTTTCTCGTGCCAAAGTTAGATCAGAAATAATAAAAGAATCTCCCACTTTCATATATGTAACTTCCTTGAATAATCAGAAGTGTGCGCGAAAACAAAATGACTCCACCACAAGCTTTAATGATTTGTCACAAAATATCCAAAGCAGAGCAAGCATGCAACTGCTATGTTGTCCACTAATATATGCTAGAGCTAGAAATCCCTGTGAATTACCAGAAAACTCTGCTTCAGCGAAGGTAGGTAAACCAACAAACTCAATAGTGAGATCTTAATCAACATCAGGTCAGTAAAATTTTCTTTAACCAATCCCATTAAACTAAAACAGAACAATCTGTAGTTATGTACTTAATTTTCAGGAGCAGTAACCTCAGGAACGATTTAGTCAGATTAGGAGAGAAACAAAGATCAGAAAGGATCAGAGACTGCTTCAATTACGAACAAGAGTGAAAAAGAGATTTTTTGTTTTTTTGTTTTGGAACGATTTAGTCAGATTAGGAGGGAAACAAAGATCAGAAAGGATTAGATACTGCTTCAATTACGTTAGTTATTGAAGCAAGTTTTCAACCTAAAGAAAGAAAACAGAGAGAGTGGAAAAAAGGATGGAAGCTTCTCTCGACGTCAAGCTCTCGATAAAGGAAGCTCGCAAGCCAGGAGACGATGAGGCTAGAACCACGAAAAAGGTCAAGATACGGGATAAGGAAGATAACCAGGCTACATCAATGGAGAACCTGGGATGTGAACAACAAATGACAGACGCCCTGGATCCTCAGGTGAATGCTGAAGCTGACCTGCAAGCTTCTGAATGTTCGGACCCTAATAATCTCGTGAATGATGATCTCCCTACTCTCTCATTCAAGGATAAGCTGCTGGGGGCAGCAGCTCCTCACTTACTACTGATAGTAAACCGCCCTTCGACCTTGCTATAGAAAGTGGAGACGTGGAGGTAGACGTGGAAGGTGCCATTCCTTCCATTACCTTCTCTCATAGGCTGAAAGAGCTTATGGCCGATTGCATGAAGTACGCGGTGATCGTCAAACTGCTCGAGAGATTCATTCGATAGGACGTTCTCTACTCCAAGATCTGTGCCATGTGGAAACCTTCTGGAGGGCTTAAATTGACTGAACTTGAGGGAGGTTGTTACATGATTAAGCTGGAAAACCCTGTGGACTACCATAACGTGATGCTGGGGGTCCATGGGTAGTACTTGGGCATTATCTTACGTTCATTCATGAGACCCGAGTATTTCTCCAACCAATCTGGAGATTGGCTGGGTAAGGCTCCTTGGACTTCCCTATCATTACTACCATAAGAGTGTTCTGCGAGCCATTGGTCAAGTCATCGGACAAGTGCTAAGAATAGATTACAATACCGAGAGCTTTGAAAAGGCAAGGTTTGCAAGACTAGCAGTAAAACTTGACTTGACGAAGCCATTGGTATCTATGATTAAGTTGGACGGGGTGACTCAGTTTGTTAAGTATGAGGGATTGCCCACTATTTGTTATGGCTGTGGGAAATATGGGCATCTCGAGGATGCTTGTCCACTTAAGCCAAGAAACCAGCTGCCCCCTGAAAACCAGTTAAGGCCTCATGAGAGTTCATAGCGCTTCTCGGCGGCAAGCAGGAAGGAGGCGCGTGACAGCCAGACGAGCAACGGTAAGGTGTTCGGTGAATGGATGCAGGTCATGCCTCGTAATGGTCGTCCACCCAGAACGGCTAGGAAAGCGAGTCAAGGCTCCTTCCATTCTAACTAAGGAAGAGATAACAGGTTCAATATACTGTCGTCCCTAAGCAATGCTGACAATCATCGAAAAGGAAATCCTCGTACTGAGGATGAAGGGCTTCACACCTCGAGTAGTGAGATAGATATCAGCATGAAGACTAACAAAATGGAATATAAGGGAAGGTCAATGGCTGATAAGGACAAGGCGTCTTGCCACTCGACAACTCCTGACCAACCTGCCAATTTGGTGGCTGAAAAATCCACTACAAGACATCCCTCTACTTTTACTTCCTCAGTCTTCTGTTTGCCAGCTTACAAAGAAATGCACCATGCGACATCCCTTGGGCCCGCCCACTCTGCTGTTGTCTTATCCGCATGCGAGGAGGAAACCGCGACCTGCGTGGTAACTGGGCCTCCTCCCTCCCGGCCCAAATCATCTAAAGGATCAGGTAATGGTCCAGTTAAATTTGCTTTTCCACCTAAGGCCCCCGACAGGAGTATACCAAAGAAGGCCCTCCAAATTCACCCCAACATCAGGTTTAAGGTCTCCAAATCCAAACTTAAGGACCCCTTTGGCAGCCCATCAGAGGGGTTAAATAAGGCCCTAGCTGAGGCGTTTGGTCAGCCTTTTTCCTCAGATGAGGAGATGCCTTTCACTGAAGCTAATGGGAACGAGTTTGAAGACGATACGGCCTCGGACAAATCTGAGAGTGAATCCTAAAGCTGTCTTCATCTATGAATTAATCCATCTTTGTTTAGAACTGCCAAAAAGCAGCCTCATCTTTGTTTCATCGTACGTTGCGGTCCTTTCTAAGAGGTTATTCTCCCCACATTGTCGTGTTAGTGAAGCCACGGATTTCTGAATTGCAAGCTGATAAAGCAATCCGGAAAACTAATTATCCCAACTCCCATCGTGTTGAAGCTACTGGTTTCTCTGGAGGCATTTGGATTCTTTGGAAGGATGATATCAAGCTTAGTGTCTTTTATAATCACAAGCAATTTCTGCATGTTCTCATTACGAATCCAATTGACTCCAACAGCTATCTATTTATTGCCGTCTATGGCAGTCCGACTCCGAGTGTGCGCGAAGGACTTTGGAAGGATCTTATTAGTCTTCAGGTGGATTCCTCGACGCCTTGGCTCATTGCTGGTGATTTCAACGCCACCATCAATTGCAGCGAAAGACTAGAAGGTTCCCCCTAGGCTGAAATATGGTTGCAGATCCTTCAAGCAATTCGTCCATTGCACTTGCTTGTTGGACTTGGGCTTTACAGGTCCACGGTTTACTTGAAAGAGAGCTGGCCTCATGGTGCGACTGGATAGAGCTTTATACAACCAATCTTGGCTTGACCGCAGACCCAATAGTGTAGTCTTGCATCTCCCTAGAATTCTCAGCGATCACAGGCCTTTACTCATTAATCAAGTTGTTGTTCAACGTTTGAGCCATGCTCCATTCAGATTCCTTGCGCCCTGGGTACTGCATTCTGACTTCCCTAATCTGGTATCCAATTCTTGGGATCAGACAAGATGCTTAGCTGATAACATTGCAAACTTTTCTGCTGAAGCTCGATGCTGGAATACCAATGTTTTCGGTAATATAGGGAGACAGAAGAAGAATCTAAGACAGCGCATCAATGCCACTCAGGAAAGGCTGGAAAGGTTTCCATTTTCTCAGTCTCTTATTGATCTTGAGCATCATTTGCTATTGCAATATGAGAACGTCTGCTTACAAGAGGAAGTTTTGTGGTTGCAAAAATCCCGGAGCCAATGGATTAAGGATGGCGACAGAAATACCAAATTTTATCATACCAAAGCTCTCACTAGGCGTAGGCAAAGCAGGATTCTGACTCTCAAAGATAGTTTGGGGGTGTGGGAGGCTGACTAGGTTAAGCTTGAAGGCATGTCTACTTCCTATTTTTCAAGACCTTTACGCTTCCAATGCTAGCAGCTTGCCTCCTTTCAGGTACTCTGGCCTCTTCCCTCCCATTCCTCATAATCTGTTATCTAACCTTGCCTGTCCTGTTACTAAGAGACTAGGAAAGCGATGTTCAATATGCACCCCCTCAAGTCTCCTGGTGCTGATGGGCTTCATGCTATGTTCTTCCAGACCCAGTGGGATGTGTTAGGGGACAATGTTTATGTTGAAATCAAGAGGGTTTTTGATGGAGGTCACCTTGATTCCTCCTTTAGTCATACTCTTATAGCCTTAATCCCGAAGGTTAACCACCCTCAGACGCTAAAAGAGTTCAAGCCTATTAGCCTTTGCACAACGATCTACAAACTCATAACAAAGATCATCGCGAATAGACTCAACCCTATCATGCCTCTCCTTATAGGTCCTCAGCAATCAAGTTTCATCAAGGGGAGGAATATCACTGATAATGTAATCATTGCACAAGAGGTGATTCACTCGATGCGACGGAAAAGTGGGAGAATAGGGTGGTTGGCTACCAAAATTGATTTGGAAAAGGCTTTTGATAAACTGAATTGGGAGTTCATCGCGGACACTTTGGCTGATGTTAAGCTCCCCATAAATCTTCAGCGTCTTATCATGCATTGTCTCACCACCTCTTCTATGCAAGTTTTGTGGAATGGCAAGCCTTCTACTCCCTTCCACCCCCAGAGAGGCATTAGGCAGGGCGACCCCCTCTCTCCCTTCTTTTTCGTGCTTTGCATTGAACAGCTTTCACAAGCTATTTCTCATGAGGTTTAGAGAGGCTCTTGGAAACCGATCCAGCTGAGAAGAAGAGGCCCTCCTCTTTCTCACCTTTTCTTCGCAGACGACCTTCTGCTTTTTAACACGACTGACAGTGCTCAGGTGCTTCTTATGTCTCGGTTGCTGGCTGAGTTTAGCAATTCATCAGGGCTTTCAGTCAATAAAGCCAAGTCCAGAGTCTTCTGCTCTCAAAATGTTCAACCCCAAACTGCTAATGCGCTTTGTGCCAGGGTTGGTTTTCAGAAAACTAATCAATTGGGCAAATACCTAGGTGTTCCTATCCTTCATAAAAGAGTGACTCGTGATACCTACCGGTATTTAGAGGATAAGGTGCAAGCTAAGTTGCAAGGATGGAAAGCAAACACTCTCTCTCTTGCGGGCCGAATCACGTTAGCTCAATCTGTTCTGTCCACGTTGGCCTTCTATTCCATGCAATCCATGCGGCTGCCACATGCCACTTGCTCCAGAATTCAGCAACTCATCAAGCAGTTTGTCTGGGGCTCTTCAGATCAATGCAGAGGGGTTCACCTAGAGAAATGGAATGTCTTGTGCCAACCAAAGCATCATGGAGGCTGTGGGCTGAAGGATCTTACCGGCCAAAATTCAGCTTTTCTGATGAAACTAGCTCATGAAATTAATACCAATCCGGACGCTCTCTGGGTACAGGTTATTAGATCCAAGTATGATTGGAAAGCCGGTTGTCAGCAGAATCTTAGAAACCGAAATGTGTCTCACCTGTGGATAAGCCTCTCAACAGTTTGGGGAGATCTTGCTATTGGGTACAGATGGCATGTTGGGAATGGCAAGACAGCTCGATTCTGGTCAGATAATTGGATTGGTGACTTGGGCCCCCTTTGTCAGCTTTCCTTCTGTCCCATTGAGGAAGAGGACCTTCATCGACCTATATGTGAGTTTGTCACTCCTGACAACCAGTGGAGGTGGAATGCATTCCATGACAAGCTCCCTCCTGATACTTTAAGGCACTTTAGCGTGACTAACCCTCCCAATTGCCATAATGATGATGACAGCATTAAATGGTGTGGAGGTAATCAGTTTACTGTCAACTCTGTATATGACATCCTTATACAAGATCAATGGGAGGAGGAAAGTACTTCATGGAACCTTGCTTGGCATTGGGAAGGGGCCCAAAGAATTCGTACCTTCTTTTGGCTGGTGCTAAGAGGTAAACTTCTGACTAACAAGGAGAGAGTTAGAAGGCACTTGGCTGAGGATGATACCTGCACAATTTGTGGGAGTGAGCCTGAGACTATCGACCATGTGCTGAGACATTGCTCTTTCACTAGAGACTGCTGGTGTTTAATTATCCCAAGCTCCAGACTCTCAGCCTTCTTTTCCACTCCCTTCGCGCCTTGGTTACAGAAGAACTTAACTATGAATAACAGCGATTCCCAATGGTGTACTGTTTTTGGAATTATTTGCTGGCGTCTTTGGTTAGCTCGTAATCTTCGGGTCTTTAGTAACGAGGGCACTGCTGCGGTGAGCTTGGTTAATGGGGCCCTTGCCTTTGCTGACCACATTCGTCAATCTATGCAACTTCGCACTCTCCTTCCTGCTGATTAATTTCTTTGCTGTGTAGTGCAGTGTAGTTTTGTTCTCGTTGCTTTGTTTCTTTCTTTGTTGCTTTTCTTTGTCGTTTGTATGTTTCCTCAGTAATAAATTTCTCTTTCCATTCAAAAAAAAAATAACCACTTCGCCTTTAAGCGCTTCTTCTTTCATCTCCACTTGAAAGGCAAAGCAAAAGGTTGATCAAATTGAGCAGATAAAATGTGTAGTCACCTTTTCTTATTTTCCTCTTTCTCGATCGAATCAATGCCTTTACAAGATCCACATTTTCTGTCCTAAACCTCGTTCGTAATCGGCAAGTTCAAGTCTCTTCCTCGGTCCAATCAAACTCCCTGATCTCTCTCTTCTCTGAAATCAATATTTCCAAAACCCGAAACAATTCTTCACTGCCCTCGTTCTCCAGCAGATCGAGTGAAATATAAAAATTATATATTACATGAATTAAAATCAGTTAAGGGGGAAATTTGGTTATGAAGCTTAAAGCTGAAGATTTATACCAGGCAGCAGCAGAATATGAAAATGGTGGTGATGGTCATGATGGCAAGCTTTAGAATGTTCTACATTAATTTTCTTTGGCACTTTTCAATTTAAATTAAATAAGAACATGTAACTTAATTGCTACCGACATGTCCCAAGCATACATTCAAAGATCCAGATTCTGCACATGATTTGTGTCCGATTTCACTAATTATTTGCTTTTTTTTGCCAGAATTTCACTAATTATTTGCTGTTATTTTACTTCTGCACCGCCAAAACAATTATTCATCAATCATCGACATTGTTTTGGGATTTTGTTTTGTTACAGAAATTGTTTTGGGATTTTAAAAGGACAGAATTTGATTGTTTTTGGGTATAGAGAGAATTGGGCATTTGAAGACCATCATGTCAAATGCTACGCAAGGCAAATTCAACCAAGTGGTCAAGTCCAAGTGAACAAGGATCATAAAAAGTGAAAAGGGAAAGACCAGCATCAACTTATAAACCAAGGGGTAGAAGAGTTGGGATTAGCGTGATTTTGAAGTTAAAATATACGAGTTAAAAAACATCAACTTAAGACTGTTTAAAAAATGGATTCCACTGAATCTTTTAGTTAAGTATTTATATTTCCATCAATAATGTATTTACATTTCTTCTCTCTATTGTTCATCATTGGACTTTAAATTTTAAAATTCCCATCTAAATTTTGTTTTTATTAAAAAAAGGTGCAATCATTTCAAGATAAAAGAGCAATCAGTCTATCATATCTAAGCGGGGCGTACTGAAGGACTAGAATTGGGGGAATGCATAAGGATAAAAGCTCGGAGTTGATGCACAGGGGAAAAAAACTTGGCACCGGCTTGTGTTGTGGTCTGGTGGCGGAGTGGCTTTTAATTTTAGGCCAACCTAATGCTCCGTTTGGTTACATGGAACTGGGGGTGGGAAGTGGAATTGAGGTTGGAACCCAAAAATAGGTCTGTTTGGTATCATGGAAGTGGGTTCCATGGAACCCAAAAAGGTTGGAACTGGGTTCCAACCTTCCCCCTTAGGAACCCAATTCTAATTCTATGGAAATGGACTTTTTACCATTTTGCCCTTCCCTCTCCCCATCTCTTCGATCAGGCACGACAGAGGTCGACGGAGATGGAGGTCTTGAGATGGCTTGCGACGGATGTCGACAGAGGCGATGGCTTGCGATGGAGGTCGACGGAGGTGGAGGCCTTGCGACGGAGGTTGATGGAGCTCGAGGGAGGTCGATGGAGCTTGAGATGGATGGAGGTCAAGATCTGGACTTGCGATGGCTTGCGACGAAGCTCGACGGCTGGAGCTCGAGGCTTGCATTGGCGTGCGACGGAGGTCGATGGAGCTCAAGATCTGGACTTCCATGGTTGAGCGCGATGGAGGTCAACGGAGGTTGACGGTGGTGGTGGCTGGAGGCGGCGAGGTTGACGACGGTGGATGTGACGAAGTGAATTTTTTTTTGTGTGAGGGTATATTAGTCTTTTCACACAAAATAGTACCCCACTTCTTCCAGCATACCAGTTCCATTTTCAATTCCACCTCCACTTCCACCAAAATCAGTTCCGCGTACCAAACGGGGCATAACTGATATATTTATCGTGGCTACCTATTCCAAGCAGGTTGGGCTGGGCCACAAGGCCCAATGGAGATAAAATAATTTTGGTATATTTGTCAACAAAAGTTGGTCTAATTAACAAAGACTTGACCAATGGGCGCTTGATAGAGTTGGCAAGGGCTACTACTAGCATTCCTCAGGGCGAGTGTTCGAACCATGGGAGTGACAGCCGCGATAATTAATGCAACCTCAAAGAGGTTGTCCCATCGGTACCTCGCTACCACCGTAAGGTCTCCTCGCGGGGGGTCCGGATTAGTCTGGGGCGGGCAATGAACCCAGGATACCTCAGGATACCGGATGGTTTATACCAAAAAAAAAAACAAAGACTTGACTTACAACTCATGAAATTACAAGTTAATAAATTAGCATTTCATGAAGTTGATTCTGCAATGGATAGGGATGTAGGAGGGTGCTATTAGTATTATAATGAAATGCATCTCTTCTACTTCTTACAATGTTCTTTGGAATGGAGCAAAATCTGAATTCTTTTCCCCCAAGAGGGGTCTACGTCAAGGGGATCCATTATCTCCTTTTCTGTTCGTGCTTTATATGGATAAACTCTCTCACATTATAAGTGAGGCGGTGGAGGCTAATCAGTGGAACCATATTCATATATCTAGAGAAGGACCTTCCATTTACCATCTTATGTTTGCTGATGATCTTCTTCTTTTTGGGGAAGCCACGGAGGAACAAATCTCAGTTATGATGTCTTGCCTTGACAAATTTTGTCAGGCTTCAGGGGCTAAAGTTAGTACGGAGAAATCATCAATATTTTTTTCTAGAAGAGTTTCAACCGGGATGAGAAGGAAGATTCAGGACTTATCTGGCATGAAGATCTCGACCGAAATAGGGAGATATTTGGGGTTTCCTCTTTCTAGGAAAAGAAGACCTACTGAGAGGTTTTAATATATTGTTGATAGAGTTAAAGCCAAATTGTCAGCTTGGAAAGCAAATTGTCTTTCTGTAGCAGGTAGAGTTACTCTAGCCAAGTCGGTTCTTAGTTCTTGCCCTCTTTTTCTAATGCAAATGGCTAAGGTGCCTTTGACTATTTGCAATGAGGTTGAAAGAATTCAACGTAATTTCATATGGGATTCTGAAAATAGGAGAGGCTGCCACCCAGTGCGTTGGGAGATTGTCACTCTTCCTAAAACTCATGGAGGCCTTAGGTTTGGGAAATTGCATTCGATGAACCATGTATTTGGAGCAAAGTTGGCATGTAATCTTATCCAGGGGTGTCATGGATTATGGGCTGAGGTCTTACAAAGTAAATATATGCTTAGAAGTGAGCAAAGCCTTTTGAATGTGCAGTCAGGAGATTCTAGCTTATAGCATTTTATTTGTGCCCAGCAGAACCTGGTTGAGAATGGTTCTAAATGGCAAGTGAAGAACGGGAATATGGTGAAGTTTTTCTCTTATGTCTGGTTAATTCCTGGGAAGGCAATTAAAGATATGTGTTCTAGATCTTTGTCTCAGGAAAAGGAAAACTCCATAGTGGCAGATTGGGTCATTAACGGTTCATGGGATTATCATCGTTTGGAAAATCTAGTTAATGGTGAGGTGATTTTCAATTTAACCAACTCGATTCCTCCTAGGCCTGATGCGGGCAATGATATTATGATATGGGGCCATTCTCCTACTGGAAATTTCACGATTAAGAGTGCATATTTTGCTATTGAACGCGAGCCATCTAATTTGTATAACTCCATGTATAAATACATATGGAAGTGGAGAGGAGCATAAAGAATAAGAATCTTTCACTACTACAAAAGGTACTTTTTAAGCCCTATTTTTAACCCAATTGGCATCCTTTATAACGGGGGCGTTTATGTGAGGGGAGTAAAAAGTTAGGGCCTACGGCGCCCTATATCATGAAAGGCGTCGTAGGGTTCAACTTACGGCGCCTTATATTACAATATAGGGCGCCGTAGGGTAACTTACGGCGCCCTATATTCCAATATAGGGCGCCGTAGGGTGTATTTTTTTTTTAAAAAAAAACCTTCTGTTCAATTTTATTTCAACGACGAGAGCGTGCACATTCACACGCAGATACTCCCAAACACCAGGCCTGGGACAAACAGCCAGTGCAACCCATGGTGGCAAAAGTATGGCTTCCTACATCAACCAAAAAACGATAATAAGACAATTTATCTAAAACAAAGAGGGAAAAAACATCTGAAACTGCTTTCAAAAACTACCTGGGTGGATCTGAGGACTTCTCCGAAGGCCCCTTCTGCTAGCGTATGTCTGTTCTCTTCAAAGATCTCCTCGAACTCAGCAATGACCTGGTGATGTTGAAGAATCCCCTTGCCTCTGGCTTCAAACCTTCAGTAATCCCAACAGTTTTTTTTGTTTTCGAGTTATTCTATGATCTGATTGCACACCATCAAAAGGAAAAGATGAGATTTTGCATTTTTGCTTGTGAATACCTTGAGAGGAAGGCCAAGATTTCGTTCCTGTGAGCTGTGAGAGTCTCATCAAGCCTCTCCTTGTTTCAAAATTTAAATCTCCTAGGAAAAGAGGTGACGATTGACCGAAGGAAAAAAGGCGACGAGCGATGAGCAGCGACAAGAGACGAGCGGCTAAGTTGGAGGAGTGGAAGTGAGAAAAGAGGGCGGGAGGCGAGAGAGTAGAGGGTTAGAGGAGTGGAAGTGAGAAAAGAGGCGAAAAAGTAATGAGTATCACTAGGTTAAGTGTGGACTGTAAGTGAGAAAAGGGCGCCACTTTAGGCGCCCTATATTTGTAAAAGGGCTCCTAAAGTGGGACTTTAGGCGCCCTATATCAAATATAGGGCGCCTAAAGTTCAACCGACGCCCTTTAGGCGCCCTTTTACAAATATAGGGCGTCTAAAGTGGGACTTTAGGCGCCCTATCTTTCATATAGGGTGTCTAAAGTTGTCGTTACCATTCTTAAAATTATAACAATGATACCGCCTTTATTTTTTACTCCTTTTTTTAAAAAAGGACGCGAATTTCAGTAGTAAAAACTATATTCTGTAGTAGTGTTTTGGCGCCCTATATGGTAAATAGGGCGCCATAAGTTCAACTTTTGGCACCCTATATGTGAAATAGGGCGCCGAAAGTCATAAAATGGGGTGCCAAAATATGACTTTTGGCGCCCTATTTAACATATAGGGCGCCAAAAGTTCATCGTCTTCATTTTTTACTCCCTATTTTTTAAAACGGGCGCGAATTTCAGGCGCCAAAACTATACTCTATAGTAGTGTTTCTTTGGAAGGCCTTTCATAATAGGCTTCCTACTAATGCCTGGAGGAGCTCCTAGTCAAATGTATCACCTTTGTGCACCTTTTGTCAAGAGGGAGAGGAGAATGTGTTACATGTACTTCGGGACTGCCGGTATGCAAGGGAAGTATGGACTAGAGCTGTATAACCATCTCTTTTTGCAAGCTTCTTCTCTTTTACTTTGCGGGATTGGATTGCTATGAATCTAAAGAGGAACATGGGAATTGGGTCTATTGGTAACTGGGATATTTTTTGGGGTGTTGCTTGTTGGCGCTTATGGGCTTGGAGGAACAAGGATATCTTTGATGAGCACTTCTTCAAACCAATTGATCCCTATAACACGATCAGTGCTTCTTGGAAATCTTATGTTCAGGTGGATGACGTCTTGCAACTTCTACCTAATACCTACATCGGTCATTCTAATCAATGGAGACCTCCTGATAGAGGTTGGGTTAAAGTAAACATAGATGGAGCTATGAACCGATCATCTGTGAGGGCAGGATGTTGAGGTGTCATCAGAGACCACTCGGGTTCATAGATTATGGGGTTCACGAAAACGCTAGGGTAAAGTGACCCCCATATAGTTGAGGAATGGGTAGTTTACAGAGGTCTTCTGGCAGCTTATGAATGTGGTTTCAGGGAAGTTATCATCGAATCAGATGCTAAATTACTAGTGGACATGCTTAATTTAGAATATGATTCTGCTAACAATGGTTTGTTATTTACAGATATTAGAGAACTTATGGCAAGGGAGTGGAATGTTACCATCCAATACGTGCCGAGGAAGCAGAATCTTTTGGCTGATGCTTTGGCTAAGGAGGCTATCTCCTTTTCTAGAACTTATAACTCGTGCCCGAACCATCTTCGGGAGTTGTGTGCGAATGATCGTCTGAAATTTTTTCCCCATTTTGTGTAACCTTTATCTTCTGTTGAGCCTTTGAGCTCTCCGTTTGTATAAAAAAAAGTTGATGTCTCACTTTTGAAGTGAGGGCATTATTGGTGGATGGTCTATAAATACATCTATAAACGTATTTTTACTGTAGAAACATGTCTGGCCTTGATTAGTTTTGAAAACCATATTTATATTTTCCTATTAAAAAAATTAAGCACAATTATATTACGTAAAAATTTTCATGTTAACAGAAATAAATGTGTATAAACTTATATATTAGATGCGATTATTTTCAACAAATGTTTTATTTGGTGAAATTTTCAACAAATGTTTTAATAACAAAAATTGGTTGCTTGGTAAGCAAAGGGTAAACAAATTCACTAGATTGGATTTAATTCAAAAAATGCATTAACCACGCACGTACGTTGAAGAGTCTGAGTACCTTTTCCATGAACGATTGAATTTTTTTACATTGGCAAGAGATATACCTTATACATGTTAAAGAGTAACGATATTGGGTTCGTTTGGATGTACATTTGGACTCTCCAAACACACGTTCAACAGTATAATTTTTTTCTATACTTACTTTATAAATCATAAAAGCAATTCTTCACTATTTTCATAAACGGGTAGATTAGCAGAATATGAATTGGAAGGGAGTGAACCAGTGAAACGTAATATTTGAAAACAAAAGGGAGAGGGAATGATTAATATATATGATATGCTATTATATTATTTAGATGTAAAGGTGAAATGAATGTGCAGGAATAATGATTATTTTTTGGTTTATTGAGTGAACAAAATAAATGTTAGTGGAATAATTAGCTGCCATATCCATGGGTTCAATCATGAGGGATGATTGCTTACAATTAAGGTATGTTAGTTAAGGTTGTACTGTCATTAATGGGAGGGTAGCCGGTCCTTTCAAGTAATTTAATGAGTGATCACTTGCCGATAGCAACAATTGTTTGGTTATTACCAGCAACCAACCAAAAAATCAGATGAAGTTCTTGATGACTGCTGCTAATAAAAATACAGAAATAAACAATTCGTAGGATTTCCCAGTCGATTAAATACGTGTGTTTGAGAAAACTTCAATTTACTACGCCAAATTAATTAAAAAGCACCCCTACTCAGTCCTATGTAGCGTGTGTTTAGGAATATGTTGGGAGAAAGGAGTTTACAGATTCTAAGATAATTTTACGGATTTCAAAATGTTTTTTTTACAGATTTCCAGATGATTTTTACTGATTTCGAGATGTTTTTTATTTTAATTTACATACACCGTTAGAAAGAAAGCTGTTCTACGCAATACATGAACTCAAAAGGTGAAGGCCGTTTTTCAGCGACCATGATTTTTGCCTTTTACTGCTCGCGTGCGTACGTACATAGATAGATAGATGGTTATTATATATTAAACCCACCGACTAGTTGTTAGACGTTGTTGACTTGAATTTATGTTCTTGAACCCCTTGATTTAATTATATGCACCCTAAGTGGAACAATGTTGGATTTGGCAGGTGGCCGGTTGGGTTACATGGATGCATGCTTTATTCTATCAACACTCGTATTCATCTAACATGGAACGATGAGTTCTTAACTGAGCCTGAATTATTCCTGCGCGCATGTTCGCTGTTTTGCATTGTATGGCAGCTAATATATAAGTGAATTCATATGTTTAGCAATTAAGCTTTTGTGGACTTATATATATATATATATATATTAATGATTGGTGGATTCAGAGTTCAGAGCCATTCATTCATTCATGATGATTAGCTTTGTTTGTGACGGTGAATGGGCAGTTCTTTAATGCTAGTAGAGGTGCTATATATATTGCTAGCTCCCTCCCTTTGTAACATCTAATTATTGGATATGCTTTATTACTTCTTTATTATAACATAAATTTAAGAATTTGTCTTATATGTTTTCTTGTAAACTCCTGCCCTTCATTAAAAAGAATCACTCATTTAATCCTTCCTAGACAAAAGGCATTTTTGAAAAACAAAATTCATTTTTTACATAGTTTATGCACGTAATTAATCTTAATAAACCTTTTGAATAGCACAATCCAGTTAATTTTATCTTATAAAAAAAAGGAGAGATGAAGTATTGCTTAGCTTAATGATTGGCTTGGCTTGTCAACATGCTTGTTTCCCTTCTTTTTTTATGCCACCTCAATGCAATTAATGTATATTCAAAATAGAACAGGTCCTTGCAACATCCGAAAGCAGATAAAACAAAACTGAGAGAGAAAGGAAAAACAGGCAAACACAAAACAAAATCGCCGTCAGGACATGCTTGTTTCGAGCCTTTTTCCTCACAGACTCCCCTCTTCCACGCACTGTATCCATCAGATAATTATGATTCAAGTTTGGAATAGATTCTGAAAAAAACAAACACTTAGTTAAAATGGACACAAAAGTGTAAGCATTTATTACATGCAGCTAGTTATTTTTATCTTTAGGAATGCATGAAAGAAAAGTTATGTTTACGATAAGAAAGATGAAGACTTTGGAGTCTCTGTGAATCTTTTTATGACACGTACCAATACTCTGTTGCAAAGTTTAGTATTTAACCTGGAGGCACCTATAAGCCTTAAATTTATTTTTGTTTCTAAGTAATGGAAGATATACATTGGTAAATTCGTGAATTGACTTTTTAATCGCAACACGTGAATGATCTCTTGTGTGCCTGTTTAAAATAGAAGTAAAAGTTGTTAGTTCATAAGGTAAGTATAATATAAAAACGATTTTCATTTTAATTTACATGAACTAATATTTCTAATGTGGTTTCACTAAATCACATGGGTTCTAACGGCTTTGGTTCTAGGAGCGTGCGTAGGAGGAAGTGATTGGCAGGGGCCTGGATGGTTCGTTGTTAAATATTGGACCCATTTGTGAACGTGGTAGAGAAGTACTTTTACGCAAGTCAAGATAAATATGTGAATGAGATTATCTTATTTTATGGAAAACACTGTTGAACGTGTGCTTGAGGAGTGTATAAGTGTTGCTTAACACACCAATTATCACTTTAAAATCAGAACAAAAAAGGTGAATGAAGAGATTGTGTGACTCTGAATGAAGGTGTTGTCGTTTGAAGCCATGCATGCACACCGCGTAGTTCCATATTTGCAATGCAACGTAAACCCTCCCACAAATCACTCTACACCAACCTCAATTCTTATAATTAACCTGCACTTTTATTGTATAAACTAATTAATTGGATGTTGTTATTGGAGATAATAGTATCTTTTAACTATATAACTTATACTTCCTTTCTAGGGTCCATTTTTATATTCATGTTTAGAATTACATTTGGTTCTCTCCTTTTATTTCGTTTAGAATTTTGGATGGGGGAAAAGGCTCAAATCTACCCTACTGTACCCTATATTAGTATAAATGTATGAATATTGTTAATTTTAAAATAAACATATTATTCCATTTTAAACATATCATATGACATTCATTGTAAATAAAAATATTATCACATAATTAGAGTTAATTTGTAAATTAACTTATATAAAATATAAATATTAATTTAATATATAATGATAAAATGGTAAACTATTACCACTTTTTCGTTGATTTCCTCAACAAAATAAGGAATCATTAAAAATATCATCATTCACCTCTCATTCAACCAAATCAAATAAGTTGATTCCTCCCCTTCCATTCTCTACCTCCCTTCCCTCCCAATCAAACACATCCTAACAACTCGTTTGGATCATTGAAAGTCGAGCAATGGAAATGCAAAATCACCTTTTTTTTTGTGGTGGCAACAATTTGGGGGCCAAAATGAAATAGAAAATGATTTCCTTTCGAAACCAAATTTCATTCATTCATACTTTGAAACTACTATTTCCTCAAAAAATGATAGGAACCAAATTTCATTCATTTTTCACTTAATCGGATATATATTTGAACATTGTTTAAGGTAAATTTTTTAAATATAATGTTTCTATCTTGCTACAAAAGAGTAATATTGTAATTTTTTAGATTTTTCTACCTATCTTTCCATCATTTTAATCCAATTTTTCTATAAAATCATTTTTCTTTTAATCTAGTGCATACTAAACATCTTTACACAAAAAAAATCTATTCATTCCTTTCTATTATGGCCCGCGGAAAATCAAGTCAAGTAAAGGAAAATCTGGATTTTCTATCGAGCGTGCGGGTTTGGTTCGCAAATTTTTGATTATGACTTTATGCATGTGAAAACCTCTTCCCACCGATTTTTATAGGGATCCATTTTCCATTTATGCTGAAAAATATAGAAGACACTTATATCCCCCTTTGACTAGATACAAGTCATATACAGTGTAGATTAAAAGTATCCATTACGTGTATCCATTAAAAGTATCCATTAAAAGTTATTTAAATTTTAAATAACCATAATGTATCCATTACGTGTATATAGTTGAATATATAAAATTATATGATTTTCCAACAGCTTTGAGTATTTGTATGTTAACGATAACTCATGCTTATGTATGGATTTAATTAAATTTTATTAACGTATATATGCATGTATATCAGTTACCACTTAATTTCTTCTTCAAATATATATTTTGAAATTTCATTTTCTATTTTGTTAAAAATGGTAAATGATCATTTTAATCATTTTCTTACATATCTTACCATCATTCCAACTAAATATCAATTTTTCTATTAAATTATTTTTCATTTCAGTATATATTATAAACATTCTATACCAAATTCTTTTTCTCATCCATCTATTTTTATTTCTATCAATTCTTTAATCCAAACAGTGCTTAAGGTAAAGAATTCTTTGATTCACTCAGCAGCGGTGCGCCTTAGTTGTGAGCGTTTTTCATTTGGATATATTAGACCCGTTTAAAAACGCAGTAAAAAATTACTTATACGTAAATTAAAATAAATATATGAAGTAGATTATTTTATTTTATAAAAAAAAAGTGTTATTTGTGCATTTAATTTTTAAAAGTGTTATCACAAAATCAATGAATGGTACATGGGAAAGAAGCGAGCTAGGTTGTGGGTGAGAGAAATGTGTGATGGAAATTAAAAGAGGGGAGAGAGAGTGGGAGGGAGTGGTGGGGCCAGCCTATAATAAGAGAACTGCAAAAGGCAGAGCAACAGTGATAAAGTCACATGCCCCTCCCTGCATCTCCCCCTCACGCCACCCCTCCGCGCGTGCCATTCACTCCCCCAAGCCTCACCAGGTCAAAGCGAATGGTCCACTCCGCGTTTAATCAAAATGGTGTGATTGCATGAAATGGTTTACTCAATGGGAACGCCCTTTTAATTTGTGTTTCGGAGGAAATCCTCTTAAGCCAACCACCATCCTTTACTTGTTTACAAGGCAAGCACAAACAACCTTACAAGACAGGCTTTGGTTGGATCATAAATGTATTCTTACTAAAAATTGAGTCCTTAATTGATAGATTTTTTTTTCAGATTTTAATTGATAGAGTTGAATCTATGAAAGGAGTTAGTATTTCACGATGAGATAAAATAATATTTAAATTTTTATTTGTATTTAGTATTGAATAGTATATTAAATATCATCTACAAAATCATGATAACAACAAAAGAAAAGGAGCTGGAGCATCACGATGATCAATGAAGATACATGTATATTTGAAATTTTTTTTCAAAAGTGCACGTAAGTTAAAATAAAAAATATTTTGAAATATGTAAAAAATATTTCGAAATTTATAAAATCATTTTAGAATCCGTAAATTCCTTTATTCTAACGGATTCCTAAACATAAACAAGCACATGGATTGGTTTAATTGATGGTTTCCAATAGCAACGTCCGTCTCTGACATACAGACAATTCCCACAAGTCAAGCAAAATGATGAGTGAGTGAGCTTCATTACAGTCACTCAAAACGTCCACTTCCATGCATTCTCTTCTATGTACAGTATACACTCCTCTCCCAACAAGGCTCGCATCTCATATATATATATATGTGTGTGTATGAAGAGAAACCAGAGATGAATCCTGAGTTGGAGTCGGGTGTCCACCAGATTTTTGTCCTGCGCAAGTAAGTGTCACGCTCCCTCTTGAGGAAACCATGTTTGACAATCCCCTTTGGCCCTGGAGCCCACACATGCCCACCATCTCCCTCTATATTCACGTCAAGTTTTTTTCATTTATTTATTTTCCTTTCTCATATTTCTTTCATCAATATATTCAGTATTATCCAAAGCTCAAGGGCTTTTCTGTTCAACTTTTGTTCGCGTGATCCCAGTGCTGCTTCGGATCATCATCA
>JANTPZ010140059.1:0-15574 GCA_025593235.1 Vachellia pachyceras | reverse complement strand
ACAAGTTACAAAATCAAGAACAAAGCTAAGGAGAAAGTAAAGCCTAAAGGTAGCAAAGATTTCTAACTTATCTAAAATAATTGTGAAATGCTCTAGATGTTGTGCATGACTTGTTTATGATTATGACATTGTTGAATGTGTTTATGAGTAACATTATGCTATGGCCATATGCATTGAATATGTGCTTGGTACACAATTTGACATTGTTACACAAGTTTATGAACTTAAAGCATGTCATGCCAACTTTTCATGTATGTTAGTAAGCTTTGCTATTGGGATTTCCAAAAATCTCACCCTCCCCCCACTAACCATTTCTAGGTACAAGTTCATGAAAAGGAAAAGAGAAAATGTATGAAGCTTGAAGCATGGAATTTTATGAGATTTTGTTAATGAAACTATGTTGTAATATCATGCTATTTTGGGAGTTTATGTATGGC
This sequence comes from Vachellia pachyceras, assembly GCA_025593235.1. Classification (NCBI taxonomy): domain Eukaryota; kingdom Viridiplantae; phylum Streptophyta; class Magnoliopsida; order Fabales; family Fabaceae; genus Vachellia; species Vachellia pachyceras. The sequence goes on along the minus strand of JANTPZ010140059.1, from coordinate 15,137 downwards.
ATGTAATATGTAATGTAAACATATGCATGTATGTTGGTATATGATAGTTAAGGAACCCCAATTGCATGATTAAACATGGTTAAGAAAGGATTAGAAGCTAGGGTTTCAAGTGGTAAAGTTTGGAATTGAAAAACTTGATGAAATGTTGAAGTTAACCAAACTTCTAACTTTGGGCTAATGGGAAACAGAGCAAATAAACTTCAAATGGGATGAAATTTTACAGAACAATAGTTCATATTTCAAGATTTAAAACAAGATAAAGAACACTTAATTTGGATTTTTGTACAGAAAGTTATTAAGTTCCAACGTTTGAAGAAAATCACTGAAAAACCTGGGAAAATAGAAAAATGACCAAATGAACAGTACTTTTTCACGAATTAAACTGCGTCATTTGGACAAGTAAATGACTCAATGAGTATTTTTCCCTTATAAAGGAACTTACAAGCTTCAAATAGAAATTGGAAGCACTTAATTTCGATTTTTCTATAATTAGTTATGAACTTTTAAAGTTGGTCCAAATTGCAGTGAATATTAACTTTCAAAAGCTTGAAAGTTTTAAAATTGAAAGTTTTGGACTTTCTAATCACTTTGAGGCTTCCCATTGATTCCAAATCAATATATAATGAAGCTAAGGGTTAAGCTAAGGAGTGTCACTCTTATTTGGTATCAGAACAAAGGTTCGGGAAATTGTTTGAATAATTGTGCTTTGTTAGTGAATAATTGTTGCACTTTTATTCAATATATTTATGAGATGGATATGTCATTAGCTTGATATTGTGTTATGCTTTAGTTATCTCTTGTGGATACATGTTAAATAGCTATGCCTTATGTTCAATGCTGTATGAATGAATGTGGTTAGCTAGTTATGACGAAGAAAAGTGAAGAGGTTAATCAGCCCGAACATTATGAAAGCTCTAGTTTTCATTTGGAATCGTCGGTAAACAAAGAGGATCTTGAAGAAGAAGATCCGGAGATTGAAATCTACTTTAATAAAGATGATAACCAAGAGAAGCCGATTTCGGCGAAGCCAATTACGAAATATAATCCGCAAAAAGATGAATTCAAGCCTGCTATACTAGGTAAGAGACCTGCAAAGAAAAGGTTGCGACCCGATGAATGGATAAGGCAACTATTAGAAGAACCATTCATGAGAAAATTTAAAGAAGTAAAGGTTCCGGAAGAGGGACAAGATAAGAAGAAGGAACCTTCAGAATCGGGTTCAAATATAGTTGCATCATCCCATAACTCCAGTGATGACCCTGTATTCGATAAGATGCTAGCTCTACGATATGCTCTGGATGACATAACCCGAAGACTCCGTGAGCATACAACTCTACATGGATGAGGGTTCATGTTAGCATGGATCCGGAGAGTTCAAGAAGTGTACGAGCTGGATGAAATTGCATTGGACACAACCTGTGATTCCGACTGGATATGAGCTACATTAGCAACTATTCCTGATTTTGGGATGCGTATGCGAGCCTACACAGAAATTGTGAAGGATCATCTTCCTTGTTTCTATGAATGTTTAGAGAAACTGAAAGCGATAGCATATGATATGTTTCCTGATGATTAGATAGCAGTGTTTTTACATGTTTATGAAACTTTTTGTATAAGTGCTGAGAATGCTCTAGTACTGAAACTACTTTAGTACTATGTAGTTTATATGTACATAGAAGCATATAGTGATATATGAATACGATGTTTGATAGTACTTGACGAGCATGAAATATAATTTGTTATATTGATATGGTTGTTCATTATTTTTAAATCAAAGGGAATTAAAAGATCAAAATGGTACGAACCCGCAGAACTGGGAATAGAAATGAGCAATAGGGTCAGCAAGGTGACCCAATGCTTGAAATTCTGCGACGAATAAATGAACAACAACAATTTATGGAAGAGTTAAGGATAACTCAAGCTCGTCAGGAACAAGAGAGAATGAGTAGCTAACAAAGAAGCTACTATTCAGGCAGCGGTAGCAGCAGCCTTAGCTGCTCAAAATCAAAATGCTCAACCTCCTCCTCAGCCAGAACCTCAGCCTTCTCCGCAGCAGGAGCCTGAACCAATTCCTGAGCCTCCTCCAATTAGAATGGTGAGGCTAGAGGAGAGAGATGATGTTCAACAATGGGTGACCAAATTTTGCAAACATAATCCGCCTACGTTTGAAGGATCTCTGAATGTTCAAGCTAAGGAGTGTCACAGATGGAAACACAAGACAATAGTCAGCATTCACAGCTAGAACTTCAACCAATCATTATACACATCCTAAAGTATATAAACAAGATCCTTTTCAAGAACAAACCTCTTGAAGACAAGTCAATTACAATTCAAGGAGTTTATTGAATTCAAAACAATCCTAACTGATAAAAACAACCAAGCTACCACTACTGCCAATATTCCTCCCCCACACTTGAATTATTCATATTCACAACATAGTCATCACAACATCACAGTAAATGATTGCATGAGGGAAAGGAACAACCTGAGAATCATGACGGCTTTTGAGTCTCATCGGTGTCCCCGTGCTCATCTTTTATAATTCCAAGCATAGCATGCACATGTACAACCAGTTCAGCTGAAATTTTGTCAATTGGTCTTACAAAATCAATTAAAATTCCTTTCCCGGAGGTGTCATCACTATTTATACATGATAAGGCATTCATGCACTTGTTGGTGACACTCATAGAATGTGTATATGACATGAAAAGCATGCTATCAACCGATATAAAATGAGTGCATGTTTCAATTGTTTTACAGGAACATAATGGTGGATCAGGGGGTTTAACAGGAATTTCTGAATTTTTTTCAGCAAATGATGCATATGATAAGTGATGTGAACTTGTAAGTTCATTTTCTATTTCTAATTCAGCAGATGCATCATCAATAGCAGCATCAATGTCATTAACACTTAGCAAAGAATAATCCTCATACGGATGTCTCAGCCTCATACATGTTAAAATGGATCTTACTCTCCCCTACCTCCATTGATATGCTACCCTTTTTCATGCTAATGATAGTATTAGCGGTCCTCAAGAAGGGTCTGCCCATTATCAAGGTGGAATCACTCATGGATTCTTTAGACATGTCAACCACATAAAAGTCAGCAGGGAAAACTAAGTCTTTCATTTTTACCAAAATGTCCTCAACTATCCCATCCGGATACCTAATCGTTCTATCTGCTAGCTGGAGTACTACTGATGTGGGCTTCAAATTTTTTACCCCTAAAGCTTGGTAGACAGATTTTGGCATTACGTTAATTATGGCCCCTAGATCTAGTAATGCTCCCCCTATGGTTATTTTACCATAGTGCAAAGGACAGTAAAAGATCCAGGGTCTTAACATTTAACTGGGATTTAAGGTTTAAACAAGAATGAAACATTGGAACTTACTTGGACCTTTTCATTTGGCCTAAATTTTCTTTTATTGGTACAAAGGTCCTTAAGATATTTAGCATATGTGGGGACTTTTTTCACTAACTCAAGCAATGGAATATTGACCTCTACTTTGCTAAACAAATCATAAACCTCCTTTTCACTTCTCTTTTCAGCAAGTTTTTTACACATTAAATATGATTTGGGAAAAGGGAGTTCATCAATGTTTACCTCTTTACCTTTCACTGAGGCAGAACCATGCTTGCTTCCTTTTATGTTTGAGCTCTTAGTCCCTTACTCCGAAGTCATTCTTTCTTCTTCTTTTTGTGAGGAAAATTCTCTTTTTAGCCGCATTTCCTCCTCCTTAGTGCTTTCACTTTTATTTTCAATGGTCGTGGGATGTGGCAATCCTTCACATTTACTCGCCTATTCTTCTTTCTCCTCTTCTTCCTCATCATTAAACTCCACTTGCTTCCCACTTCTCAAATTGATTACATTTAATCCTTTGGTATTGATGACAATATTTGAAGGTATGGAGCCACCACTCCTTACTTGTTGTTTACTCAAATTATTTGATAGTTGAGTAACAAAAGAGTTCATATTTTCAACTTTTGTCTCCCACTGCTCTATCCTCTTCTCTAAAGAAGCATATCTCACATCATTCTTTGAGGAATCCTTCTGAATCAATGAGGCTAATGAATTAAACTAGTTAGATATAGAAGCCTTCTCTTCCTTGAGTAAAATCAGCATAGTTTGAAGAAGCCGATTTGTATCTTCCTTTGGTGGCACACTTAAGGCTTGTTGATTATTCTGGATTTTGGAGCTAGACAATCCAGCTCCTCCACCTCGTTGAAATCTTTGGACACTAGCTTCTTTACCCCTCCAACTAAACTTCGGGTTGGATTTCCACCCTTCATTGTATGTGTTAGAGTAGGGATCCCATTTCTTGTTGGGTCTCCCTTGATACATTGCAGATACGTCCTCAAACCGGCTTGGGCACACACTTGTTATGTGCATTACTAACCCACAAGTCTCACAACTTGGAGCAGCTAAATCCATGGATGGCTGGGCTTTATTAACATTCAAACTCTTCAACTCAGTAGTGATTAGAGACAATTAGGATGTGACTTTACTTTCCAAAGAATCAACCTTCGATTCCATGGTGTCCATTCTCCTAATATGTGCATTTGAAGTTACAATCTCATGGGCAGCCCTAGTGTCTCTTACACTATACTGTTGGTGGTTAAAAGCTATCTTCTTTATAAGTTCTCAAGCTTCTTCAGACGTCAAATCTATCAATAATCCTCCAGCAGCAGCATCTAGCATTCCTTTTTCTTGACCTTTCAACCCATCATAGAAATATTGAACTAATTGCTCATTGAGTATTTGATGTTGAGGGCATTAAGAAAGAAGATCTTGAAATCTATTCCAATAGTTGTACAATGACTCATCAAACTCTTGACGTACGGAATAGATCTCCTTCCTCATGATGATGTTCTTGAGGCTGGAAAATATTTCTCCAAAAATGCTTTCCTTAAGTTGCCCCAACTTTGATAGGCATTGGCTACGTGCCTTGGAAGGCTCATAAACCATTCCCTTGCATTCCCTTCCAATGATTAGTGGAATACCTTCCATAGAACTTGGTCAAGCGAGGCTTCAACTGGTTTCATGCTCTGGCATATCATTGATAATGATTGCAAATATATGTATGGATCCTCTCCTGCCAAACCATGAAATTTAGGAAGAGAATTAATGAGTAATCCTTTAATCTCAAAATTGAAATCATAATTTGGGCAAGCAGCAGTAAATGGATCATAATTCACATCAGAGGTGGTGGCTTCTCTAATAGTTCTTCTTCTATTATTTCCATTATTGTCCCCTATTCTCTCCTTTTCACCATTTCTTCTATCACCATTCCCCTTATATTTCTGTTTTGGGGGTTTGGTTGATTTTCAGCCATAGTGTTTTCTATAGAAGAATTTCCTAAATTATCTATTTTCTCTACACTAGACTCTCCTACTTCTAAGCCTAATTCTCTAACTACCTTGCCTTTCTCTTTTCTTCTGTGAGCCTTACATCTCTCCCTCAATGTTCTCTCAATCTTCAGATCGTAAGGTTCTAGCTGATTCTTTTTGGGCATACAAAGGAAAAATCAAGGCAGGAGCAAAATTAAAACCACTTAAAACACACTTCAAAAATGAATGGAATAGGTGTGTGTGTGTGTAAGTGTATGAATGAGTATGTATGAAAAATATGTATGATTGAAGTGTATGTATGTATTGAAAATTAAATGAAACAAGTGTTGAAGTGTGAAAACGGGATTTTGGCCACGGTCAAAATATAATTACGTCGTGGTGAACAGTACCCGAAAGGGTTAACAAGTGAGAATTCAGCTTTTTGGCTGTGGTGAAAATATATTTTGGTCGCGGCGCATACTACCCGAGAGGAATCTCTCGTTAAAAATGAATGTTTAGCCGCGGCGAAATTCAACTTTAGTCACGGTGCACTGCACCAGAGAGGGTGTTTCTCTGTGAAATTACGTATGCCACGGCGAAAATGGAAGTTTGTTGCGGCGAAAATGCGAATATTAAGCAGAATGCAACTGACAACTAATGAATTTAAGTATGTTTCCTAAAATGCAATGCTATGATATGAACAAGTTAGTCCTATGCTATAAACACTAATGCAAAACAAACAAACAAAAACACAATCTAACTAACTAATGACACTTAGATCCCCGGCAACGACGCCAATTTTTTATCCGACTAAGCCACAAATTATAATATTTTGTCGTTATCTAGCCTTGGAAATGGATCAAAAAATATTTGTGATTTCCAAGGATTGCACAGGGTGCAACCATAGGGTCGTTCTCTATGGAGCTACTGTGAACCAATAGTTACTTGCTTGTGATTAAGTTTGCGATGCAAATGGATACCGTTTTCAATTCAAAATTGGTATGCACCTCAGACTTAATTCAAAGTAAAACTTGTTTTTGGTATTTTTGAATTATGCGGAAGCAGTAAAGCAAGATTGAATTGTAAAGGTGTTGGATAGTCGATTTTGTAATGAAAATGAAAACCCCAACAACTCGCTGGCTCAGAAATTCCATGTAATGAACTCCATTCCATGAAACCCTTTAAAAACACTTAGTGTGTGTACGGAAGTCACAAGGTGCAAAATTCAACTCAACACATCATTGCCTCTAAAATCAAGCACAACTAGGAAGATTAAAGAGAACAATAAAGATTTCATTGAATAGGTAGAAATGAGACTTCATTCTACCATGTCAAAAACAAAACAAATTCAACACACAAATAATCCAAGTTTGGCTCGACCGAGACCAAGTATCTACATGCAAATTACAAGTTCCAACTCAGAATCCAAGTAATCGATAACATAGATACAGATTGAAAATAAATACTCCCCTTTTGAAACTTCAAACTAAGATCGTCTTCATCGTTAAGAGGAATAGAGATGCTCAGCTACTCATTCGATGTGAAAGCGGGCTCCGAATGGATGATTGAAGGCTCATGGATGGATTGGGGATGAAATGGATTGAAAGTAGTGTTTAGAGAGTAGAGACGATGGGAGAATATGAGTGTGAAGTGTTTCTGCCTCCTCTCTCTATTGTTTCCTTCGAACTTACCCTAATTAGGTTATCCTAACCGTCTAGGGGCGGATCTAAGAAGGCAGGTTGGGTTTATTTTCCATTTGGAGCAAAATCTGGTGCTGACGCGCGATATTCACGGTGGAGAACCTCTCCCGAGAGTCCATGCTATTCTGATTGAACTTTGGCCTCGGTGAACTTCTCCAAAGATGTTTCCTCATGTTCTTGATCAAAGCTCCTGAAATGAAATAGCAAATATTTGAAGTATCATTTGCTCATGATGGAATTTAAGCACAATAATATCATTATTATGGAAAATGCACCCAAAATTCACTCTAATCAAGATCAACAACCCTAAATCTCAAATTAAGCACAAGAAGGATCATGAATGGGCTAAAATGGGATCAAAAACTCTGGAAAGTCAAGTGCGAAAGAGGTATAAATAATGCTCAATCAAAGGCTCTTCATGACTGAGTACTCTTTTTCCCTTGGTATTTTGTGGATATTCAATAGCAAAATGCTGAGCTTGGCCGTAAGCATAGCAGACATCTTGCCCTGCCAGATATGGTTGCATTTCATGTCTTTTGCCACACCACTTGCACTGATACCCTTTCTTGCTGGGGTTTCTCTTTCTTTTTAATCTTCTAGGGGCCTTCTTCTTTTCAGCTCCAGCTGAGCCTCCTCCTCCAGTCATAGAAGTCATTATAGTTTGGACACCTTAAGCTGTGTTCCGCAGCTCTATATCCTTCAGTGGGAAAATGGATTCCTGTATTCCACTGCCTCATACCTCTTTGCTCCATCATTGGTCTTGCTTTCTAGATTGGTTGTGTATTCTGAGATTCTGGTTGTCTAATAGTAGCAACCACCGATGCTATTACTGCTGTTATAGCTGTTACCCTCTCTTGTCCAGTCGAGCTTGATTTGCCCTAAGTTCTTCAATTATCTCTTCATGTTGGTCCAGCCTGTTTAGTATCATCTGAATGGGATCCATAGGACTCAAATTGTCTGTGCTAAGAGATCCTTGCTATTGCTTCTCAACGATATTCTATAATCTTCTATTAACATAATTATCAGGAACTTAAGTCATCTATATCACTCCTTTCTTTAATTTTCAAGCAACAGGTAACACTGTCATAATTAACTAATCATCCTTTATGCATATTCCATAAACTAGTATAATATCTCTACATTACCAAAATCATTGTTCTAGAGCAGCATCCCATTTTTTAGGTATCAAAAAATCTTGTCCAACTTTTCCTATCATAGTTCATCTCAACTATTTCTGGCTTTAACTGAATATGAGATTGAGCTATCTTTAAATCTAATAACACTTAACATACACTTAGTGTAATGAGTAACAACATGTAAACATATTGCACAGCAATGCACAAGTATACTAAATAATAATGCACAACATAATAGATAACATTGCACATATTGTGTTAACAAATCCAATCAAATCCCAAACCTTTGCTCTGATACCAACAAATGTAACACACCTTAACTAACTCATTTAGCTTTACTTTATATCAATATGGAACCACTCTTAGGCCTTGAATAGCTTAAAAATCCAAAAGAAATCAAATCTGAAAATTTGATTTTTTTTTAAGTTACTATTCACATAATTTTAGCCCAATTTTGAAAATTCATAACTAATTCTAGAAAAATTGAAATTGAGTGGTACCAATTTCTATTTGAAGCATACAAGATCCTATACAGAGGGAAAATACTCATTGGGTCATTAACTAGCCCAATTGATATAGTTTATTGCGCAAAATTCACTGTTCATTTGGTAATTTTTCGATTTTCCCAGATTTTCTAGTGATTTTCTTCAAACTTTGGAACATCATAACTTTTCGTAAAAATTCCAAAATCAGTGATCTTTAGCTTGTATTAAAGCTTGCAATATGAAATATTTCTCTAAAAAAATTCAACTCATTTGGAGTTCATTTGCCCTATTTCACGTCATGCCAAAGTTCATGGGTTGACAACTTTATAATCACTTTCAAGTCAAACTATTTATATTTAAATACTTAGACATTCCCATTTTTAAAACATCTTTTGATCATGATTAATCATGCATTTGAGAATAAATAAAGCATGCTTCCACTACTCCTTAGCTACCATACATGTAGGAGTTTAATTTACATAAATATACAACAATAAATATACAACAATATAAACTTAAGGGTAACTAAGTTACATAACCAAGCATCCATTCAAAAAACAACATAAAACTTGCTTCATACATCATTTAGCTTGACCTTTGTAATATCCACCCTTTTCTGTAAACTGAAATAAAGGCCAAACCGATAGTTATGAGATGAGTTAAGGCCCAGAAATAAAAGTACAGAAAGAGAAGATGTCAATGGACCAAAGAGACCCTAGTCAATTTAGTCCTAAGGCTTTGAAATTACTAAGAATGTAAGCCAGGGACATAAATGTCATTAAGTATGAAGACCAAGGGCAATATGGTCATTGGATAAAAGGGTCAAACCAATAGTCAAAAGTCAAGTTAGAGCACATAGATAAAAAGTATGGAAAAAGTTGATGCTGATGGGCTGAATAACCCAAAGTCAGACCTGGCTCATCGGGAATAATTTTATGAGAATTCCGCAGTTAAGCGTGCTCACCCTGGAGTAGGGTAAGGATGGGTGACCTTCTGGGAAGGACCCAAATGTTATTACATAAAAAGATCAAGGGTAAAAAGGTCAAGGGCAAAAAGGGGAATTAGTGTAAGGGCATTTTGGTCATTAAGAGAAAATATAAGGGCATTTTGGTCATTTGACAAAGTCAAAGTTAAAAATTCAAATGTTGACCAAAATATCAGAAAAAGTCACAGATGCCCAAAAGATAGAGCAGAACTCACTGATTGACAGAGATTCGACGGATTGCTGAAAATCGACATAGAATTTTATTTATGGAATTTTGAAGATTTAATGGCTGAAAAATAATTATTTGAGGTATCAGGAGATCTCAATCAGTTGATTTTAAGGCATAGAAAAATTAAGTGAATTTTATAGTAATTAATAAAATTATTGCCCAAAATACGATTGAGGAAAAAGGCCCGAAAATCCTGAAAATATAATTTTATTCAAAATTATTTTTAGACAATCCGGAGGGCAATTTGATGAAAGAAAAAGGGCTAGATTAGGAGCGTGTTTATGCAAGTGAATGAAGTAGAAGTTGAAAAGCACAATTCCCCTTTCTCTTGAACTGTTTCAACCAAATCTGGAAATTGTGGAAGGAGTATGATTTTCATGATTTTGAAGCTTCCCATGGCTTTAGAATGGAAAATTGTGTAGGGTAAAAGGGAGGAAAAGTTTTGTGAAGAGTTTGAAAACATAAGAACAATTTTCAAAGTTGTAAGGTTATTGAAAGAGCGAAAATGGGAATATTACGTTTTTGCAGCTTCTTGCATAGTTGATGGCTTGAGCTTGATGATTATATCCTTGTATGATGTTTAGGAAGTTAAAACATCAAATAACTCATTAGGGGATTAAGCAAGAAAGGATTCAAGTTTCAAGAGAATTCCAAGTGAAAAAGGAAAGCTACGATAAAAAGGTAGCAAAACCTTCTAACCTTAACTAAGTTGCTTTGAAAATGTGTATGAATTTATGCATGACCTGTATTGAAAATTTATGATGATTGAAAGTGTGAATATGTGCTTTTGTGTGCTATGGTCATATGCATTTAATTGTTACATGTTGCACTTTTATGAATGCACACTTATATTGAAAGTTGTCAAGCAATTTTATAAATTGTGTTGGAAAGTTTTGCTATTGGGATTTCCAAAAATCTCATTATTCCCCAACCCAACCATTTAGGTGGAAGTTCAAGTAAGGGTAAGAGCAAAATGAATGGTGATTCAAGAAGGCATAATGTTGTGCTTTTATGTATTAAAACTATGTGTGATATTAAAAACTTATGTTTAAGTTTGTATATGGTTTGTAAATTAAACCTCTACATATGTGGCAGTCAAAGAGAGGTGAAAGCATGCTTTAAATATAGGCTTATGTATTTTTAATTATGAGCAAAAGAAGAAAGCAAGCAAGCATGCCAATAAGAAAGGAAATGAGAATGGCAAAACTCCATAAAAGTGATAGTAAGGTTGGTCAAACCCCAACTTTGGGCTAACGTGAAATAAGGTAAATGAAGTCCAAATGAGTTAAATTTTTCCAAAAAAAATAGTTCACATTGCAAGCTTTAAAACAAGCTAAATAACACTGGAATTGGAGTTTTTTACGAGGATTTATGATGTTCCAAAGTTGGTGAAAAATCACAAAAAAACCTGGAAAAATGAAAAATTACCAAATGAACAGTGCAACTCTGTGTACTAAACTGATTCAATCGGGCAAGTTTCTGACCCAATGAGTATTTTTCCCTTGTAGAGCTTCTTGAAAGCTTCAAAGAGAAATTGAAACAACTCGATTTCAATTTTTCTAGAATTAGTTATGAATTTTCAAAGTTGGGACAAAATTTAGTGAATAGTAACTTTCAAAAATCAAATTTTCAGATTTGATTTCTTTTAACTTTTTAAAGTATTCAAGGCCCAAGAATGGTTCCATAATGATATAAAATGAAGCTAAAGGAGTTAGTTAAGGTGTGTTACAGCCTTATCTTTTGATGAGCTTTCACTTAAAAAGGGTTAGTTGGAAAGAGTGAGATTTTATTGAAATCCCAATAGCAAAGCTTACTAACATACATAGAAAAATTGCATGACATTCTTTAAATTCAAATAGAAATGTGTAACAATGTAAAATGTGTAACAAGCACATATTAATGCATATGGCCATAGCATAACATCACTCATAAACACATTTCAACAATGTAATAATCATCATCAAGTCATGCACATTTTCAAGATCATTTCACAACAATGTTGAATGGAGTAAGAAAACTTTACTACCTTTACTCCTTAATTTCCTCTTGACTTTGTAACTTCTCTTGATCACTTGGGAAAATTAATTCCTTGCACCAAACTCTTGCCTACAAAATGCACAACATTATGGCCATTAAACACAAGACATTACTAAGGCAAAAATCAATATAAAACTCCCTTAAACTTCCCCTTGAATTACATGGGCCTTAAGACATCAAAACTTGTCTTTAATGCTTTCTAATGCTTCCCAAAACTTGTGCTCACTATTACCCTACACAAAACCTCATCTTAAAGCCATTGGAAGCATTAAAATCATCAAAACAACACTCATTCATCCACTTTCCAGATCTGGACGAAAATTGCCAAAAGGAGAGAAAATGGTTCTTTTCAAACTTTCAACTTATATAATCACAAATTCTTGATTCCACACTAGTTTCCATGTGTTATTTGGCTCAAATACAACTCCCCTATATCAAATGGAAATTATGGCAGCATCTCCCCTTAGGGTTCTTCATCCCAAAATTTACAAAATCAATAAACAACCATCAAACAATCACAAGCTATACACCAATTACTCATTACAACACAAGGAGTGTTTTGCACATGATTATTGGCTCTAAATCCCTCTCTTTCTCCCTCTTAACCTCAAGAACGCTAATTTTGAATCTTGAAAAAGAGAGGTCTAACCAAAATTTCAAGCCAATAGAAAGAAAGAGGGAGTTGCAAGGATCAAAATAAGGTATGGTTTTGGTTGCTTGGCTTGTTACCTTGGATTTTGTAAAGCTTGTTCTTCCTCTTGTAGCTCAAGAATGGAGTCTTCTTGCTCCCAAATTCCAGCTGCCCTTTCACGCCAAAATGAGGAAGGAGAGAAGGAAAATGATGTTTATTTATTCCCTTAGTAAATAATGAAAGGCTAAGATCAAGTCTTGTTTTTACAACTTAATCTAATGGCCAAAAAATCATCCACCTTGCTAACATTTTCTTAATTCCTATTGGTTGTCATAGAGTGGTAATTATTAAGGGTAACTATTAGTTAGAAGCTTGGTTACCCTAACCAAACCAGTTACCATTCAATTACTTTATCCGATTACAACTTATATTGGTAAAAGTAACTTTTTCTGGTAAATCTTTCTCTGCTTTTCTAGAGATATTTTCTTCCTCTTTTAATCTAAATAATTTACTCATTAATATGGCGAAATTCTCATCCACAAAATACCCTTGAATATCATCAAAAATTAATAGGGTTATTTTATCCTGTCCAAAACCCCTGAAAACGTGCAATTGATGGGCAAAATATTTTTAGGGTCTTACAAATTACTACATTTTCACTGATACTCTAGCCTTTCTCTTCTCCCAAAGCGCCCTCTAGATTGTCAAAAATTAATTTCTTAATAAAATTATATTTCCAGGGTTTTCGGGTCTTTTCATGTCCTTTTTCCTTCCGTTAAGAGAAATCGTCTTTATCGGATACTGGCCAATAATTTTATAAAATACTATAAAATTCACTTAATTTTTCTATATCCTGGTCCCTGATCTTTGGGAACTGTAATATCCATAATTTTTATGCTAAATTAAATAAAGGCTAATCTGACGATTAAGATGATGAATTAGAGACGAGAAGTAGATAGCTCAAAAAGAAAGAAAGATTAAGGGCCAAAAGTTCAGGCACGGAGTTCCGTGTGAATTCCAAAATTAAGTATATTTGCCCTACAACAATATGAGGATGGGAAACCTTATAGGAAGGGACACATATGTCATTTAATAAAAGACCAAGGGCATAAAGGTCTTTCAGTATCAAAAGTAAGGGCAAAATGGTAATTTTGGAAAAAGTAGAGAAAGTAAGGGAAAAATGGTAATTATGAGAAAGTTGAAGGGCATTTTTGTCATTTGACAGAGGAAAAGTCAAAGTCAAAGTCAAAAGTCAACCATTTGTCCAAAATATCAGAAAATTTACAGATGCCCAATAGATAAATCTCTACTTACGGATCGCAATGACAAAACACGGATTTTCCAAATTCAAATTAGATTTTTATTTATATAATTTTGAAGGGCGAAAAAGGGAAAAATAATTATTTAAGGTACAAGGAGTCCTCAAAAAATTTAGAGAAAATATGGAAAATCCAGTGAATTATATAGTATTTAATAAAATTATTATACAGTGTACAATTGAGGCGATTTTCCCGAAAATTGGGAAAAATACCCGAAAATCCTCGAAAAATAATTATTTCAAAAATTAATTTTGGACAATCTAGAGCATTTTGGAAAAAGGAAAAGGGCTAGAGAATCAATGAAAAATGTAGTATTTTTCAAGGCCCTAAAAGAAATTTTCTCTCCAATTGCTCCGTTTCAAAGATTTTGGACAGGATAAAATAATCCTATAAAAATTGAGGAAATCAAGGGGTATTTTGGGAATAATAAATTTGTTATATTCAAGATGAAAATATGGAGATTTAATGAGGAAGAAAATATCTCCATAAAAGTAGAAAAAGATTTACCGGAATAAAGTTAAGTTTACCGGTAAAAAGTGTAATCGGTAAAAGTAACCGAATGGGATCCAGTTTAGTTGGACTAACCAGATTTTTGACCCTTCATTACAGCCATGATGACACCTTTTCAACATCCAATGAGGGCTTAGCACATGTTGCTTGTGTGGACAAATGATAACCTTAGATCACCTTTAGTTAGCAAGATTAAATCCTAGCCCTTAATTGTTTTAAGTGGGAATTAATAAAACAACAAAATTTCCCCCATTTCAGCCCCATTATTCACGACACAACCCAGCAGATTTTGGAGAAGGAGGAGACGCCATTGTTGAGCAAGGAAGAGAGGAAAAGTTGGGTGGAAACTCAAGGTGAGTAAGCATACTACCTTGTGATATATATGAAAATGATCCTTGCAACTTCCTCTTCCTCTTCCATGGATTCAAAATCTGATTTAGCTCATCTTTTTCAAGCTCTATAACCTAGGGTTCTTAAGAGCAAAATGAGAAAGAGAGGGATTTAGAGCCATTTGTTAGTTGCAAATGCTTCCTCTTGATGAAAGAAGCATATTGATGATGTTGTGGTTGTTGTTGAAGTTGTTTTGTGACTTTTGTAAATTTGGAAAATCATGAGAAAATAGGGGAGGTGCTGTCCAAATTTCCATTTGATATAGAAGAGTTAAAATCATGTTTTCTCATGCATGAGTGAGAGTTTGGAAACATGAATCAAGTGGTAGAAGTGATGGAAGTTGAAAAATTCATATTGTTGAATATGTGTGTGCTGTTTCGGTGTAG
>JANTPZ010140057.1:0-18096 GCA_025593235.1 Vachellia pachyceras | reverse complement strand
TAAAGAACCCTAGAGAGAATCCTCCCTCAAGAAGCAACTTGCACAATGCAAAGTTTATAATAATCTCCAATCTAAATTGTCTACTTCAGAATGTGCTTTACAATGTATTTATAAAGGTTACATTCTGAAATTCTAAAGGATAAAATGCAATCTAAAATCTAGGAAGATAAAATTCAAATTTCAAAATAGTATCTATCCTAAAATCTAGATAGATATTATCCTAAAATCTAGATAGATACTATCCTAAAATCTAGCTAATTTGAAATTCAAATTAAAAATTTTCGCATAAATTAAATAAGCAATAACTCTTCAGAATTTTAGGCCCAAAATGTGATTATTTAGGCCAGAATGATCCCTCAGATGTATAGCCTATGGTCCAAGCCCTTTCATTTGAAGCCTCCAAGCCCAAAATAAGATCTGCAAGTCCATTTTCAGCCCATATCAAGTTAATGACGTCCTTGGAGTCTTCATCCTCTTCTGTTGATCCAAATACCATTTATTTTGTGAGAACCTCTTGCACAAGCCCATTCAAAGCTTCCTTGAATCTCTTGGCTCTTGCTCTTGTGATTGGTCCACTTGGAATTTGTAGAGGCTCTTTTGAATTTGATAAATTAGCTTGCTGGATCACATCAATGTTGCTTTTCAAAATTCAAATATTTTCACAAAAAAGGGGGACATATATTTTCAACAAGGTTAGTGTTAAAAGAATTAAACATTTAACTCTTAGAATTGAATGAAAACACCCACTATGACTCAGTTTTTAATTAGGATTCCTTAAATCATTGTTAAAATCCTTTCACTAAAAAAGAGGACATATTTTTTCAACGAGATAGGTGTTGAAGGAATTAAACACTTACCTCTCTTAGAATTGAATGGAAACATCCACTCTGACTCAGTTTTTAATTAGGATTCCTAAGATAATTGTGGTTTTCAAAATCCAAATCTTTTCACAAAAAAAGAAGACATCTTTTTTCAACAAGATTGGTGTTAAGTGAATTAAACATTTAACTCTCTTAGAATTGAAAGGAAACATCCACTGTGACTCAGTTTTTGATTAGGATTCCTGAAATCATTATGTTTTTCAAAATTCAAATCTTTTCACTAAAAAAGAGGACATATTTTTTCAACAAGATTGGTGTTAAAGGAATTAAACATTTAACTCTCTTAGAATTGAAAGGAAACATCCACTGTGACTCAGTTTTTTATTAGGATTCCTGAAATCATTATGTTTTACAAAATTCAAATTTTTCACAAAAAAAGAGGACATATTTTTTCAACAAGATTGGGATTAAAGGAATTCCTCAAATAGGATTCCTTAAATCATGTTGTCTTTCAAAATTCAAATCTTTTCAACAAGATTAGTGTTAAATGAATTAAACATTTACTTCTCTTAGAATTGAATGGAAACATCCACTGCGACTCAGTTTTTAATTACGATTCCTCATATCATTGTTTTTTTTTCGAAAATTCAAATCTTTTCACCAAAAAAAGGACATATTTTTTCAACGAGATTTGTGTTGAAGGAATTAAACATTTAGCTCCCTTATAAATCAATGGAAACATCCACAATGACTCAGTTTTTGATTAGAATTCCTCAAATCATTGTGTTTTTCAAAATTCAAATCTTTTCACAAAAAAGAGGACATATTTTTTCAACAAGATTGGTGTTAAAGGAATTAAACATTTAACTCTCTTATAATTCAATGGAAACATCCACAATGACTCAGTTTTTTATTAGGATTCCTCAAATCATTGTGTTTTTCAAAATTCAAATATTTTCACAAAAAAGAGGACATATTTTTTCAAATTAGATGGAGTTAAAGGAATTAAACATTTAATTCTCTTAGAATTGAAAAGAAACATCCATCGTGACTCAGTTTTTTATTAGGATTCCTGAAATCAATGTGTTTTTCAATATTCAAATCTTTGCACTAAAAAAGAGGACATATTTTTTCAACAAGATTGGTGTTAAAGGAATTAAAAATTGAACTCTCTTAGAATTGAATGGAAAAATCCACACTGACTCAGTTTTTGATTAGGATTCCTTAAATCATTGTGTTTTTCAGAATTCAAATCTTTTCACAAAAAAAGAGTACATATTTTTTAACAAGGTTAGTGTTAAAGGAATTAAAAATTTAACTCTCTTAGAATTGAATGGAAACATCCACTGTGACTCAGTTTTTGATTAGGATTCCATAAATCATTCTGTTTTTCAAAATTCAAATCTTTTCACTAAAAAAGAGGACATATTTCTTCAACAAGATTCGTATTAAATGAATTAAATATTTAACTCTCTTAGAATTGAAAGGAAACATCCACTGTGTCTCTATTTTTAATTAGGATTCCTCAAATCATTGTGTTTTTCAAAATTCAAATCTTTTAACAAAAAAAGAGGACATAATTTTTGAACAAGATTGGTGCTCAAGTAGTTAAACATTTAGCTCTCTTAGAATTGAATGGAAACATCCACTGTGACTCAGTTTTTAATTAGGGTTCCTTAAATCATTGTTTTTTTCAAAATTCAAATCTTTTCACAAAAAAGAGGACATATTTTTTCAACATGATTGGTGTGAAATGAATTAAACAATTAGCTCTCTTAGAATTGAATGGACAAATCTACTGTGACTCAGTTTTTCATTAGGATTCCTTAAATCATGTTGTTTTCAAAATTCAAATCTTTTCACAAAAAATGAGGCCATATTTTTTCAACAAGATTTTTGTCAAAGGAATTGAACATTTACTTCTCTTAGAATTGAAGGAAACATCCACTGTGACTCAGTTTTTAATTAGGTTTCCTCAAATCATTGTTTTTTTTCAAAACTAAAATCTTTTCACAAAAAAGAGGACATATTTTTTCAACGAGATTGGTGTTGAAGGAATTAATCATGTAGCTCTCTTAGAATTAAATGGAAACATCTACTGTGACTCAGTTTTTCATTCGGATTCCTTAAATCATTGTGTTTTTCAAAATTTAAATCTTTTCACAAACAAAGACGACATATTTTTCCAACAAGATTGGTGTTTAAATAATTAAACATTTAACTGTCTTTGAATTGAACGAAAACATCCACTGTGACTCAGTTTTTAATTAGAAAACCTTAAATCATGTTGCTTTTCAAAGTTCAAATATTTTCACAGAAAAGGGGGACATGTTTTTTTCAAAAAGGTTAATGTTAAAAGAATTAAACATTTAACTCTCCTAGGATTGAATGAACTCATCCACTTCACTCAGTTTTTAATTAGGATTCCTTAAATCATTATGTTTTCAAAATTAAAATCTTTTCACAAAAAATGATATTTTTTCAACGAATTGGTGTTGAAGGAATTAAAAATTTACCTCTCTTAGAATTGAATGGAAATCATTGTGTTTTTCAAAATTCAAATCTTTTCACAAAAAATGAGGACATATTTTTTGAACAATATTGGTGTTAAATGAATTAAACATTTAACTCTCTTAGAATTGAAGGAAACATCCACTGTGAATAAGTTTTTAAATATAATTCCTTAAATCATTGTTTTTTTTTCAAAATTCAAATCTTTTCACCAAAAAAGAGGACATAGTTTTTCAACAAGAATGGTGTTGAAGGAATTAAAAATATAACTCTCTTAGAATTGAATGGAAACTTCCATTGTGACTCAGTTTTTAATTAGGATTGCTTAAATAAAGTTTTTGAAAATTAAAATATTTTCAAAAAGGGCACATGTATTTTTAACAAGATTAGTGTTAAAGGAATTAAACATTTAACTCTCTTAAAATTGAAAGGAAGCATCCACTGTGACTCTATTTTTATTTAGAAAAACCTTAAATCAAGTTGCTTTTCAAAATTCAAATATTTTAACAAAAAAAGGGGCATATTTTTTCAACAAGGTTAGTGTTATAGGAATTAAATATTTAACTCTCTTAGAATTGAATGGAAACATTCTCTGTGAGTCAGTTTTTAATTAGGATTCCTTAAATCATGTTTTTAAAAATTCAAATATTTTCTAAATGGGGACATCTATTTTTAACATGATTAGTGTTAAAGGAATTAAATATTTAACCCTCTTAGAATTGAATGGAAACTTCCACTGTGACTCAGTTTTTAATTAGGATTCCTTAAATCATGTTGCTTTTCAAAATTCAAATATTTTCGCAAAAAAGGGGGACATATTTTTCAACAAGGTTAGCGTTAAAGGAATCAAACATTTAACTCTTTTAGAATTGAATGAAAATACCCACTGTGACTCAGTTTTTAATTAGGATTCCTTAAATCATTGTGTTTTTCAAAATTAAATATTTTCGAAAAGGGGACATATTTTTTACAAGATTTGTGTTAAAGGAATTAAACATTTAACTCTCTTAGAATTCAAAGGAAGCACCCACTGTGACTCTATTTTTAATTAAAAAAGATAAATCATGTTGCTTTTAAAAATTCAAATATTTTCACAAAGAAGGGGGACATATTTTTTCAACAAGGTTAGTGTTAAAGGAATCAAACATTTAACTCTCTTAGAATTGAATGGAAACGTCCACTGCGACTCGGTTTTTATTAGGATTCCTTAAATCAAGTTGTTTTTCAAAATTCAAATATTTTCAAAAAGGGGACATATATTTTTAACAAGATTGGTGTTAAAGGAATTAAACATTTAACACCCTTAAAATGGAACGGAAATATCCACTGTGACTTAGTTTTTAATTGGAAAACCTTGAATCATGTTGCTTTTCAATATTCAAATATTTTCACAAAAAAGAGGGTCATTTTTTTAACAAGGTTAGTGTTAAAGGAATTAAACATTTAACTCCCTTAAAATTGAACGGGAAGCATTCACTGTGACTCTGTGTTTAATTAGAAAAACCTTAAATCGTGTTGCTTTTCCAAATTCAAATATTTTCGCAAAAAAGGGGGGCATATTTTCAACAAGGTTAGTATTAAAGGAATTAAACATTTAACTCTTATAGAAATGAATGGAAACATCCACTGTAACTCTGTTTTTAATTAGAAAAACCTTAAATCATGTTGCTTTTCAAAATTCAAATCTTTTCATAAAAAAGAGGACATATTTTTTTTAATTAAACAAGATTTGTGTTAAAAGAATTAAACATTTAACTCTCTTAGAATTGAAAGGAAGCTCCCACTGTGACTCTGTTTTTAATTAAAAAAGATAACTGTGACTCTTTTTCAACAAACTCCCACATTTAAGGCATATTTTCAACAAGATTGGTGTTAAAGGAATTAAACATTTAACTCTCTTAGAAATGAATGGAAACGTCCACTGTGACTCTGTTTTTAATTAGAAGAACCTTAAATCATGTTGCTTTTCAAAATTCAAATATTTTCACAAAAAAGAGGGACATGTTTTTTCAACACGGTTAGTGTTAAAGGAATCAAACATTTAACTATCTTAGAATTGAATGGAAACGTCCACTGTGACTCGGTTTTTATTAGGATTCCTTAAATCAAGTTGTTTTCAAAATTCAAATATTTTCAAAAAGGGGACATATTTTTAACAAGATTTGTGTTAAAGGAATTAAACATTTAACTCTCTTAGAATTGAAAGGAAGCTCCCACTGTGACTCTGTTTTTAATTAAAAAAGATAAATCATGTTGCTTTTAAAAATTCAAATATTTTCACAAAAAGGGGGTATATTTTTTCAAAAAGGTTAGTGTTAAAGAAATTAAACATTTAACTCTCTTAGAATTGAATAGAAATATCCACTGTGACTTAGTTTTTCATTAGGATTCCTTAAATCATTGTGTTTTTCAAAATTTAAATCTTTTCACAAAAAAAAGAGGACATATTTTTTCAACAAGATTGGTGTAGAAGGAATTAAACATTTAACTCTCTTAGAAATGAATGGAAACATCTACTGTGACTCAGTTTTTAAATAGGAATCCTTAAACAAGCTTTTCACTAAAAAGGAGGACATATTTTCTGAAAAAGATTGGTGTTAAAAGAATTAAACATTTAACTCTCTTAGAATTGAATGGAAATATCCACTGTGACTCAGTTTTTAATTAGGATTCCTTAAATCATGTTGTTTTTCAAATTTCAAATATTTTTAAAATGGTGACATATATTTTTAACAAGATTAGTGTTAA
Organism: Vachellia pachyceras; assembly: GCA_025593235.1. Taxonomy (NCBI): domain Eukaryota; kingdom Viridiplantae; phylum Streptophyta; class Magnoliopsida; order Fabales; family Fabaceae; genus Vachellia; species Vachellia pachyceras. The sequence goes on along the minus strand of JANTPZ010140057.1, from coordinate 12,016 downwards.
AGGAATTAATCATTTAACTCTCTTAAAATTGAACGGAAGCATCCACTGTGACTCTGTTTTTAATTAGAAAAACCTTAAATCTGCTTTTCAAAATTCAAATATTTTCACAAAAAAGTGGGCATATTTTTCAACAAGGTTAGTGTTAAAGGAATTAAACATTTAACTCTCTTAGAATTAAATGGAAACATCTACTGTGACTCTGTTTTTAATTAGAAAAACATTAAATCATGTTGCTTTTCAAAATTCAAATATTTTCACAAATAAGGGGGACATATTTTTTCAACAAGGTTAGTGTTAAAGGAATTCAACATTTAACTCTCTTAGAATTGAATGGAAATATCCACTGTGACTCAGTTTATAATTAGGATTTCTCAAATCATTGTGTTTTTCAAAATTCAAATCTTTTCACAAAAAAAGAGGACATATTTCTTCAACAAGATTGGTGTTAAAGCAATTAAACATTTGACTCTCTTAGAATTGAATGGAACCATCCACTGACTCTGTTTTTATTTAGAAAAACCTTAAATCATGTTGCTTTTCAAAATTCAAATATTTTCACAAAAAGGAGACATATTTTTTCAACAAGATTGCTGTTAAAGTAATTAAACATTTAACTCTATTAGAATTGAATGGAAACATCCACTTTGACTTAGTTTTTAAATAGGATTGCTTAAATATATTTTGTTTTTCAAATTGGTCTTATAGGAATTAAACATTTGACTCCCTTAGAATTGAATGGAAACATCCACTGTGACTCAGTTTTTAATTAGGATTCCTTAAATCATTTTGTTTTTCAAAATTCAAAAATTTTCAAAAAGGGGACTGATATTTTTAACAAGATTGATGTTAAAGAAATTAAACATTTAACTCTCTCAAAATGGAACGGAAGCATCCACTGTCACTCAATTTTATTTAGGAAACCTTAAATCATGTTGTTTTTCAAAATTCAAATATTTTCACAAAAATGGGGGGCATATTTTTTCAACAAGGTTCGGTTAAAGGAATTAAACATTTAACTCTCTTAGAAATGAATGGAAACATCCAATGTGACTCAGTTTTTCATTAGGATTCATTATATCATTGTGTTTTTCAAAATTCAAATCTTTTCATAAAAAAGAGGACATATTTTTTCAAAAAAAATGGTGTTAATGGAATTAAATATTTAACTCTCTTAGAATTGAATGGAAACGTCCACTGTGACTCAGTTTTTAAATAGGATTCATTGAATCATTGTTTTTTTTAGAAAATTCAAATCTTTTGACAAAAAAGGAGGACATAATCGTGTTTTTTTCAAAATTCAAATATTTTCACATAAAAAGGGGCCCATATTTTTTCAACACGATTAGTGTTTAAGGACTTAAGCATTTAAATCCATTAGAATTGAATGCAAACATTCACTGAGACTTTGTTTTTAATTAGGATTCCTTAAATCGTGTTTTCTTAAAAATTCAAATATTTCAACATAAAAAAGGGCACACATTTTTTGAACAAGATTAGTGTTTAAGGACTTAAACATTTAACTGTATTAGAATTGAATGAAAACATCCACTGTGACTCAGTTTTTAATTAGCATTCCTTAAATCATATTTTCTTCAAAATTCAAATATTTCAACATAAAAAAGGGCCCACATTTTTGCCACAAGATTAGTGTTTAAGGAATTAAACATTTAACTCTATTAGAATTCAATGGAAACATCCACTGTGACTCAGTTTTTAATTAGGATTCATTAAATCGTGTTTTTTTAAAATTCAAATATTTTCACATAAAAAAGGGCCAATATTTTTTCAACACGATTTGTGTTCAAGGACTTAAGCATTTAAATCTATTCGAATCCAATGGAAACATCAACTGTGACTCAGTTGTTAATTCGGATTCCTAAAATCGTGTCTTTTTCAAAATTCAAATATTTTCACATAAAAAGAAGCCCATATTTTTTCAAGACGATTAGTGTTTAAGGACTTAAGCATTTAAATCCATTAGAATTGAATGGAAACATCCACTGTGACTCAGTTTTAAATTAGGATTCCTTAAATCGTGTTTTCTTCAAAATTCAAATATTTCAGCATAAAAAAGGGCCCACATTTTTTCAAAAGATTAGGGTTTAGGACTTAAACATTTAACTCTATTAGAATTGAATGAAACAACCACTGTGACTCAGTTTTTAATTAGGTTTCCTTAAGTCGTGTTTTTTTTCAAAATTTAAATATTTCAAAATAAAAACGGGCCCACTTTTTTTCAACAAGATTAGTGTTAAGGAATTAAACATTTAACTCTATTATAATTGAGTCGAAACATCCACTGTGACTCAGTTTTTAATTAGGACTCCTTAAATCGTGTTTTCTTCAAAATTCAAATATTTCAACATAAAAACGGGCACACATTTTTTCAACACGATTAGTGTTTAAGGAATTAAACATTTAACTCTATTACATTGGAATGGAAACATCCACTGTGACTCAGTTTTTAATTAGGATTCCTTAAATCGTGTTTTTTTCAAAACTTAAATATTTCAACATAAAAAAGGGCCCGCATTTTTCAACACGATTAGTGTTTAAAGAATTAAACATTTAACTCTATTACATTGGAATGGAAACATCAACTGTGACTCAGTTTTTAATTACGATTCCAAATATTCAAATCACATAAGAAAGGGCCCATATTTTTTTCAATAGGATTGGTGTTTAAGGAATTAAACATTTAACTATATAGTAATTGATTGGAAACATCCACTGTGACTCAATTTTTACTTAGGATTCCTTAAATCGTTTTTTCTTCAAAATTCAAATATTTCAACATAAAAAGGGACCACATTTTTTCAACAGGATTAATGTTTAAGGAATTAAACATTTAACTCTATTAGAATTGAATGGAAACATCAACTGTGACTCAGTTTTTAATTAGGATTCCTAAAATTGTGTTTTTTTCAAAATTCAAATATTTTCGCATAAAAAAGGGCCCATATTTTTTCAACAAGATTAGTGTGTAAGGAATTAAACATTTAACTACATCATAATTGATTGGAAACATCCACTGTGACTCAGTTTTTACTTAGGATTCCTTAAATCTTGTTTTCTTCAAAATTCAAATATTTCAACACAAAAAAGGGCCCACATTTTTTCAACAAGATTAGTGTTTAAGGAATTAAACATTTAACTCTATTAGAATTGAATGGAAACATCCACTGTGACTCAGTTTTTAATTACGATTCCTTAAATCGTGTTTTTTTCAAAATTCAAATATTTCAACATAAAAAAGGACCCACATTTTTTCAACAGGATTAGAGTTTAAGGAACCAACCATTTAACTCTATTAGAATTCAATGGAAACATCAACTGTGACTCAGTTTTTAATTAGGATTCCTAAAATCCTCTTTTTTTTTCAAAATTCAAATATTTTCACATAAGAAAGGGCCCATATTTTTTCAACAAGATTGGTGTTTAAGGAATTAAACATTTAATTATATAATAATTGATTGGAAACATCCACTGTGACTCAGTTTTTACTTAGGATTCCTTAAATTGTGTTTTCTTCAAAATTCAAATATTTCAACATAAAAAAGGGCCCACATTTTTTCAACAGGATTAGTGTTTAAGGAATTAATCATTTAACTCTATTAGAATTGAATGGAAACTTCAACTGTGACTCAGTTTTTAATTACGATTCCCTAAATCGTTTTTTTTTCAAAATTCAAATATTTCAACATTAAAAAGAACCCACATTTTTTCAGCAGGATTAGTGTTTACGGAACCAACCATTTAACTTTATTAGAATTCAATGGAAACATCAACTGTGACTCAGTTTTTAATTACGATTCCTAAAATCCTGTTTTTTTTCAAAATTCAAATATTTTCACATAAGAAAGGGCCCATATTTTTTCAACAAGATTGGTGTTTAAGGAATTAAACATTTAACTATATAATAATTGATTGGAAACATCCACTGTGACTCAGTTTTTACTTAGGATTCTTTAAATCGTGTTTTCTTCGAAATTCAAATATTTCAACATAAAAAAGAGCACACATTTTTTCAACAGGATTAGTGTTTAAGGAATTAATCATTTAACTCTATTAGAATTTAATGGAAACATCAACTGTGACTCAGTTTTTAATTAGGATTCCTTAAATCGTGTTTTTTTCGAAATTCAAATATTTCAACATTAAAAAGGACCCACATTTTTTCAACAGGATTAGTGTTTAAGGAACCAACCATTTAACTTTATTAGAATTCAATGGAAACATCAACTGTGACTCAGTTTTTAATTACAATTCCTAAAATCCTGTTTTTTTTCAAAATTCAAATATTTTCACATAAGAAAGAGCCCATATTTTTTCAACACGATTGGTGTTTAAGGAATTAAAATTTAACTATATAATAATTGATTGGAAAGATCCTCTATGACTAAGTTTTTACTAGGATTCCTTAAATCGTGTTTTCTTCAAAATTCAAATATTTCAACAAAAAAAAAGGGCCTACATTTTTTCAACAGGATTAGTGTTTAAAGAATTAAACATTCAACTCTATTAGAATTCAATGGAAACATCAACTTGACTCAGTTTTTAATTACGATTCCTAAAATCCTGTTTTTTTTCAAAATTCTAATATTTTCACATAAAAAAGGGCCCATATTTTTTCAACAGGATTAGTGTTTAAGGAATTAAACATTTAACTATATAGTTATTGATTGGAGACATCCACTGCGACTCAGTTTTTACTTAGGATTCCTTAAATCATGTTTTCTTCAAAATTCAAATATTTCAACACAGAAAAGGTCCCACATTTTTTAACAAGATTAGTGTTTAAGGAATTAAATATTTAACTCTATTAGAATTCAATGGAAACATCCACTGCGACTCAGTTTTTACTTAGGATTCCTTAAATCGTGTTTTTTTTCATAATTCAAATATTTCAACATAAAAAGGGGGCCACATTTTCTCAACAAGATTAGTGTTTAAGGAATTAAACATTTAACTCTATTCGAATTGAATGGAAACATCCACTGTGACTCAGTTTTTAATTAGGATTCCTTAAATCGTGTTTTTTTTCAAAATTCAAATATTTTAACATAAAAAAGGACCCACATTTTTTCAACAAGATTAGTGTTTAAGGAACCAACCATTTAACTCTATTAGAATTCAATGGAAACATCAACTGTGACTCAGTTTTTAATTAGGATTCCTAAAATCTTGTTTTTTTTTTCAAAATTCAAATATTTTCACATAAGAAAGGGCCCATATTTTTTCAACACGATTAGTGTTTAAGGACTTAAGCATTTAAATATATTAGAAATGAATGGAAACATCCACTGTGATGCAGTTTTTAATTAGGATTCCTTAAATCGTGTTTATTTCAAAGTTCAAATATTTCAACATAGAAAGGGGGCAACATTTTTTCAACAAGAATAGTGTTTAAGGACTTAAACATTTAACTCTATTAGAATTCAATGGAAACATCCACTGTGACTCAGTTTTTAATTAGGATTCCTTAAATCTTTTTTTTTCAAAATTCAAATACTTCAACATAAAAAAGGGCCCACATTTTTGCAACAAGATTAGTGTTTATGGAATTTTAACATTTAACTCTATTAGAATTGAATGGAAACATCCACTGTGACTCAGTTTTTAATTAGGATTCCTTAAATCGTGTTTTTTTTTCAAAATTCAAATATTTCAACATAGAAATGGGGCAACATTTTTTCAACAAGATTAGTGTTTAAGGACTTAAACATTTAACTCTATTAGAATTCAATGGAAACATCCACTGTGACTAAGTTTTTAATTAGGATTCCTTAAATCATGTTTTTTTCAAAATTCAAATACTTCAACATAAAAAAGGGCCCACATTTTTTCAACAAGATTAGTGTTTATGGAATTAAACGTTTAACTCTATTAGAATTGAATGGAAACATCCACTGTGACTCAGTATTTAATTAGGATTTCTTAAATCGTGTTTATTTCAAATTTCAAATATTTCAACATAGAAAGGGGGCAACATTTTTTCAACAAGAATAGTGTTTAAGGACTTAAACATTTAACTCTATTAGAATTCAATGGAAACATCCACTGTGACTCAGTTTTTAATTAGGATTCCTTAAATCATGTTTTTTTTTCAAAATTCAAATACTTCAACATAAAAAAGGGCCCACATTTTTGCAACAAGATTAGTGTTTTTGGAATTAAACATTTAACTCTATTAGAATTGAATGGAAACATCCACTGTGACTCAGTTTTTAATTAGGATTCCTTAAATCGTGTTTTTTTTCAAAATTCAAATATTTCAACATAAAAAGGGGGCCACATTTTTTCAATAAGATTAGTGTTTAAGGAATTAAACATTTAACTCTATTACATTTGATTGGAAACATCCACTGTGACTCAGTTTTTAATTAGGATTCCTAAAATTGTGTATTCTTCAAAATTCAAATATTTCAACATAAAAAAGGGCCTACATTTTTTATTACATTTGAATTAAACATTTGACTCTATTAAACATTTAACTCTATTACATTTGAATGGAAACATCCACTGTTACTCAGTTTTTAATTAGGATTCCTTAAATCGTGTTTTTTTTCAAAATTCAAATATTTTCATATAAAAAGGGCTCATATTTTTCAACAAGATAAGTGTTTAAGGACTTAAGCATTTAACTCTATAAGAATTGAATGGAAACATCCACTGTGACTCAGTTTTTAATTAGGATTCCTTAAATCGTGTTTTTTTACAAAATTCAAATATTTTCGAATAAAACAGGACCCATATATTTTCAACAAGTATAGTGTTTAAGGAATTAAACATTTAAATTTATTAGAGTTAAATGGAACCATCCACTGTGACTCAGTTTTTAATCAGGATTCCTTAAATCGTGTTTTTTTCAAAATTCAAATATCTTTGCATAAAAATGACCCATATTTTTTCGACAAGATTAGTATTTAAGGAATTAAACATTCAAACCTGTTAGAATTGAATGGAAACATACACTGTGACTCAGTTTTTAATCAGGATTCATTAAATCGTGTTTTTTTTATAAAATTCAAATATTTTCACATAAAAAGGGCCCATATTTTTTCAACAAGAATAGTGTTTAAGGAATTAAACATTTAACTTTTATTAGAAATGAATGGGAACATCCACTGTGACTCAGTTTTTAATTAGGATTCCGTAAATCGTGTTTTTTTTCCAAAATTCAAATATCTTCGCATAAAAAAAGGCCAATATTTTTTTCAACAAGATTAGTGTTTAAGGACTTAAGCATTTAAATCTATTAGAATTGAATGGAAACATTCACTGTGACTCAGTTTTTAATTAGGATTCCTTAAATAGTGTTTTTTTCAAAATTCAAATATTTCAACATAAAAAAGTGCCCTCATTTTTTCAATGGGATTAGTGCTTAAGGAATTAAGCATTTAAATCTATTAGAATTGAATGGAAACATCCACTGTGACTCAGTTTTTAATTAGGATTGCTTAAATCGTGTTTTTTTTTCAGAATTCAAATATTTCAACATAAAAAAGGGGCCACATTTTTTCAACAAGATTAGTGTTTATGGAATTAAACATTTAACTCCATTAGAATTGAATGGAAACATCCAAAGTGACTCAGTTTTTAAGTAGAATTCCTTAAATCGTGTTTTTTTCAAAATTCAAATATTTTCACATAAAAAGGGCCCATATTTTTTCAACAAGAATAGTGTTTAAGGAATTAAACATTTAACTTTTATTAGAAATGAATGGAAACATCCACTGTGACTCAGTTTTTAATTAGGATTCCGTAAATCGGGTTTTTTTCAAAATTCAAATATCTTCGCATAAAAAAAGGCCAATATTTTTTCAACAAGATTAGTGTTTAAGGACTTAAGCATTTAAATCTATTAGAATTGAATGGAAACATCCACTGTGACTCAATTTTTAATTAGGATTCCTTAAATAGTGTTTTTTTTCAAAATTCAAATATTTCAACATAAAAAGGGCCCACATTTTTGAAAGAAGATTAGTGTTCAAGGAATTAAACATTTAACTCTATTAGAAATGAATGAAAACATCCACTGTTACTCAGTTTTTAATTAGGATTCCTTAAATCGTATTTTTTTCAAAATTCAAATATTTTCATATAAAAAGGGCTCATATTTTTCAACAAGATTAGTGTTTAAGGACTTAAGCATTTAACTCTATAAGAATTGAATGGAAACATCCATTGTGACTCAGTTTTTAATTAGGATTCCTTAAATCGTGTTTTTTTACAAAATTCAAATATTTTTGAATAAAAAAGGACACATATATTTTCAACAAGTATAGTGTTTAAGGAATTAAACATTTAAATTTATTAGAGTTAAATGGAAACATCCACTGTGACTCAGTTTTTAATTAGGATTCCTTAAATCGTGTTTTTTTTTCAAAATTCAAATATCTTCGCATAAAAAATGACCCATATTTTTTCGACAAGATTAGTATTTAAGGAATTAAACATTCAACCCTGTTAGAATTGAATGGAAACATACACTGTGACTCAATTTTTAATCAGGATTCATTAAATCGTGTTTTTTTATAAAATTCAAATATTTTCACATAAAAAAAGGGCCCATATTTTTCAACAAGATTAGTGTTTAAGGAGTTAAGCTTTAAATCTATTAGAATTGAATGGAAACATCCACTGTGACTCAGTTTTAATTAGGATTCCTTAAATCGTATTTTTTTCAAAATTCAAATATTTCAACATAAAAAGGGGACCACATTTTTTCAACAAGATTAGTGTTTAAGGAATTAAACATTTAACTCTATTAGAATTCAATGGAAACATCGACTGTGACTCAGTTTTTAATTAGGATTGCTTAAATCGTGTTGTTTTCAAAATTCAAATATTTCAACATAAAAAGTGGGCCACATTTTTTCAACAAGATTCCTGTTTAAGGACCTAAGCCTTTAAATCTATTAGAATTGAATGAAAACATCCACTGTAACTCAGTTTTTAATTAGGATTCCTTAAATCGTGTTTTTTCAAAATTCAAATATTTCAACATAAAAAGGGGGCCACATTTTTTCAACAAAATTAGTGTTTAAGGACTTAAGCTTTAAATCTATTAGAATTGAATGGAAACATCCACTGTGACACATTTTTAATTAGGATTCCTTAAATCATTTTTTTTTCAAAATTCAAATACTTCAACATAAAAAAGGGCCCACATTTTTGCAACAAGATTAGTGTTTATGGTATTAAACATTTAACTCTATTAGAATTGAATGGAAACATCCACTGTGACTCAGTTTTTAATTAGGATTCCTTAAATCGTGTTTTTTTTTAAAATTCAAATATTTCAACATAAAAAGGGGGCCACATTTTTTCTACAAGATTAGTTTTTAAGGATTTAAACAGTTAAATCTATTTGAATTGATTGAAAACATCCACAGAGACTCAGTTTTTAATTAGGATTCCATAAATCGTGTTTTTTTCAAAATTCAAATATTTCAACATAAAAAGGGGGCCACATTTTTTCAACCAGATTAGTGTTTAAGGAATTAAACATTTAACTCTACTAGAATTCAATGGAAACATCGACTGTGACTCAGTTTTTAATTAGGATTCCTTAAATCATGTTTTTTTCAAAATTCAAATTTTTCAACATAAAAAGGGGGCCACATTTTTTCAACAAGATTGGTGTTTAAGGACTTAAGCATTTTAATCTATTAGAATTGAATGGAAACATCCATTGTGACTCAGTTTTTAATTAGGATTCCTTAAATCGTGTTTTTTTTTCAAAATTCAAATATTTTAACTTAAAAAAGGGCCCACATTTTTGAAACAAGATTAGTGTTTAAGGTCATAAGCATTTAAATCTATTAGAATTGAATGGAAATATCCATTGTGACTCAGTTTTTAATTAGGATTGCTTAAATCGTGTTTTTTTTTTCAAAATTCAAATATTTCAACATAAAAAAGGGCCCATATTTTTAAACAGGATTAGTGTTTAAGGAATTAAACATTTAAATCTATGAGAATTGAATGGAAACATCCACTGTGACTCAGTTTTTAATTTGGATTCCTTAAATCGTGTTTTTTTTTCAAAATTCAAATATTTTCAAATAAAAAAGGGCCCAGATTTTTCCAACAAGATTAGTGTTTAAGGACTTAAGCATTTAAATCTATCAGAATTGAATGTAAACATGCACTATGACTCAGTTTTTAATTGGGATTCCTTAAATCGTATTTTTTCAAAATTCAAATATTTCAACATAAAAAGGGGTCAAATTTTTTCAACAAGATTAGTGTTTAAGGACCTAAGCATTTAAATTTATTAGAATTGATTGAAAACATCCACTGTGACTCAGTTTTTAAGATTAGAATTGAATGCCAAGGTTAATAGCAAAGTCATTATGTTTACTTTAATTAGGTCCTTTTGGTCATTTTATTAATCATATGTCTTTTGCTCTTGAGAAATTCTTCTTCATCTGAATATCAATGTTTTTAAAAGTGAAGAATCGCTGATGCACTTCTTGATTGGTGACTTCCATCATTCTCAATAGAAATTCACATGTTTAGAAAATGAGTTTCAAATTCATTCAAAATCTCAACTTTGTTTATCCATTATTATTTGAAAGAACATCTTAGATTTTGAAAAACTGATATGATCATTCTTGGAAAAACATGATTCATGAATCATCAACTTTTAAATATTGATCATATCAGATTTGCGTGCATAAGCTCAATTGGGTTGAGCAAACTTGATTTTAAAATGGTCCTTATGCTCCTTAAAATTGCTTTCATCATTCAGAGCATAAGTTCTTTCATGCTGTAAATATATCATTTTGATTATATTTCCTCTAAGCATTGCGTTTAAAATCACAAATGGCGCCTTTTCTAGTTAAAACTCTTTCACAAATTGCCATTGAATTTTGCAAAACATCACTTTTGGTATCATCTAATTGTTACCCATTATGAATCAATAATTTGAATTCAATTATTTGGGGTGAATGCCTTGTGATCTTTGCTCTTTGTTCAAATACCATATGATTTGATTATTTAAGATCATAAGAGCTGTTGTGCTTAATCTAGGTGGGTACCAGAGAATACCCCAGTTTAATGTTTTACAGGTACTTAAGTGTGTATTTTCAGTGTTACCAATTAAAATGCTCAAGCATAGCATCAAGGCTATGAAGTTTTTGAAGCAGTACTCGAGCACAAATGAAGTTATGCTCGAGTATTAGAGCACATTGAATCGATTGATACAATGCTGGATGCTAACTCTCGAGTAATGTGAGGAAGCACAGGTAATACTCGAGCATTCAATCTCAATGCTCGAGTAGGGTAAGCTTTTCTAGCATCAAAGACCATGATGCTCGAGTACTGGGAAACGGCTCTCGAGCACTAGAGTGCAGCACTCGAGCACTGAAAGCTACTGCTCGAGTGTTAGTCAATTTGTTCCTGAAGTGCTCATGTTCTTCAATTTTCTTTCCCAGCACTCAAGTGACACTTCTTTAACCTAGTGATATTGGCCAAAAAAATTTTTAATAACCATAGATCATCCAGATATTTCATATTCAGCTAGTGACACTTCCAAAGAGAGCTGCAACAGAAGTCATTGATTCGCCACGGGACTCTTCTATGGCTGTGACTTTTGCTTCCCATTTGCTTGATACGATGTTTAAAATTTTTCTCACTTGGGTACGTTGATCATATGTTTTACCGAGAGATGCCAGTTTGTTGATGAGATGAGTATGACGCATTTGGAATTCTGCAATAGTTTCTTCCTCTCTCATTCGGAGCAAATCATACTCAGTGGTAAGCATGTTAACTCTACTTTCTTTCACAGCTTCTGTGCCTTCGTAAGCTATCTCTAGAGCATCCCACATGTCTTTGGCAGAAGGGAGAGTGTAGACTTTGAAGAAATCATCTTCATTCAGAGCTGCCTGTAGCATAAGTACAGCCTTTTATGTTGAGATGAACTCTTCGGAGATCTTCACTGTCAAACTCAGGACGTGTCTTAGGAGTTAGACCATCTTCTACTTTCATAGGCACATAGTTTCCCTGT
>JANTPZ010140056.1:27530-38635 GCA_025593235.1 Vachellia pachyceras | reverse complement strand
ACAAGAGTGGATCCGAATATGATACACAGCAAATACACCGAAGGCAAGAGGAGAGGAGATGAGATGATTCTCTGAAAGAGAAAAGGGAAGAGAGAAAACTTGTTTTCTCTGTGCGTTATGTCTGCCGCATTTGGGGAGCCACTCACTTATCTTGTAACTTCCCACTAGGGTTTAGGTTTACGTATTTGACCTAGCCCATAGACTTGGGCCTAATCCATCAAGGGTGGCCCATATCCCAACAAGGGATTTATAAGGCAACATGAAGGTGATGAACAGATGATGGTGAGTGAAATCCAGGCTCAACACTTGAACCATCTCCGTCATCCTCTACCATGGTGAATCCAGTCTTGTCTTCGCCGAAGAAGTCATTCGAAGGTGAGTGAAATCCATGCTCGTCTCGACTCTCACTTTAGCTTCTTTTTTGTTTTCATTTTATATATTATTTTATTTTCTTTGCAGTGGTGGTGTGAGTTTCGGTCAAACTTACAAGGTCTGTAAACCACGTCATTGCCTCATCACCATAGTGGGTAACGGCCGTTTGTAAATTCTTTTATCATTGTCAAATGTGCATCATTTTGACAGCATTATGTGTATTTTTGCTCCTTCCGAAACTTTATGGTGCCAGTGCTCCTTGTGGAAAACTTAGTTGTTAAAATTGCATCTTAACCTTAAATAATATTTAAAATTAAATGTCAAATGCTAAGTGTTATTTCTTGAATGACACAACATATAATAACAAAGATAAAATTTTCAGCATTTAAAAATAGAAGTGTTGATAATCAAAACATGAAAGATACATGAAAAGGATCAACAGGAATATGGATGAGAGACTTTGGTCATATAGTACAATTGATTGTAATGGCTTAACTTGGATCTAGCCAGCGTCTAGTAGGCCAGAGTTATGAATCCAAAAGAGTGAGGTTTGTGGAGTAGACACTTGACGAGAAATGACAGCCCTAGTGGAGATTGATTCCTCCACAAGAACTCTTTAATTTTGTGGAAATGCCATGATAACAAATGACTCCTTGACAGGGAGAATTTTAAATATAGCAAGAGATAATGAGAATGTGCTTTACATCGGAATACGACTTCTCTCAATTCAATAGCCATTACTTTTCTTCTCTCTTTCATTCATCTGGTATATTTTCTACCTCCCCCCCCCCTTAAATGTGTGAGTAGTTCACATTAGTCCTAGGAGTTTTGGATGCCTTTTGGATGATCATTGTATAAATATTGTGTCTCTGGAAACAATCGTTTATTTTATCTTTTATTTTATTTAAAATCAAACATCAAACTTGAGTGTAACAAGGAAAACTACAACATTTCCATCTCCATCATTCATATTCTTGCAAGAGTTATTTCATGAAGCTAAATGAATTAAATTCAAATTTATAAAAAAGATCATGCTATTTATTTTTGTAGCCATTTCCAATTAATGTTAAAGGAACCTTCTCTTTATTCTTTCGTTAAAACTGTTTCCAAATATATATATATATATATATATGGCGTTTGGAAAATTGCTTATCCTTTCTTTTCATTCTTTCTTTTTTTAGTGAGATTATATTTTTTACTTCCGCTAAAACACTCAAAAGCTGAAATGATATAATAACTTGTTTTAGTCACTATCAGTGTTATTCCTCATTAATTATCTAAGAAACATATTCGGTAATATAAAAAAAGAATATATTTGTTTTGCTTTTGTAAAATAGCCGTTGCCTTTCTTTTAAAATTTGTTAGGCCTTTTCACATTAGTCACAGGAATGATACTATTCCAAAGCAGGACATTTTACATTGGCTAAGGAGGGCCTTTACGTTAATTTGTGGAGGGTGGACTATGCAAATTGCTTAGTAGGAAACCAGTTCCTATTTTACATTGGTTTTAACTATAACTGACATAGAATATTTAATCAGAAAAAATTGATATTTATTTTCTTATCGTGTTCCTAGCTACCATGTAATTCAAAAGCAATAATACCAGCAAAATAGAATTATTGTACTAATTAAATATAAATCACCAATATACTACCAAAACTAATTAAACTATTCATTGAATCACAATATATACGAATCATCCAACCTGAATAAACTATGAAATAGAATTATTGTATACAATTACTAATTAAATATAAATCACCAATATTCGTATACTACCAAAACTAATTAAACTATTCATTGAATCACAATATATACGAATCATCCAACCTGAATAAACTGACATAAAGCTATACAGAAACTGATCGTGACTATCTTTTTTACCACAACAACACTTGAAGCATTAATAAGTTGTGGCAAATGGCGTAGAATAAGATTAATGTCCTTGTTTGTTTATGGTTATGGGATTTTAAATATTTTTAAATTTAAATCGATGAAGACAGCAATTGATAAGCAATAATTAAAATCAAAACATTCAACAACAATGAAAAAATAAATATAATTGGGATTAAATATCTAATTACCTTGCGTAATTTCTCAATGCAACCAGTTTGATTAATTTCATGCACGAGATGATAACATAATAGCTGCACTGTACAGCTCCTAGTTGATAACGATGATGGTGAAAAAACACAATGGTAAGGGTCAACAAAAACTTACTTAACATACGTAAATACACAAAAAAAATCTCAGAGATATTTAATTAATTAGTTGCAGGATTAATTTATAGAATTATTAAATTATAAGCAGTCTTTTTATATTTCATATGTTTACACACAGATATTACATACAAAAACACACAAAAATTCTAATTACTCCTCGGTTTTAAATTTAACTACGAAGTGGGTTAGACATTCAGGAATGGAGAAGTACACTACTCTTTATGCATTTTCCATTCCGTTTTGCCTAAAACTCATTGTTTTGTTTATTTATTTATTTTAATTACAAATATCATTTGGTTCTGTGATAAGCCTTACCGTGGGGTTATCAAATAAAACTAAGCTAGAATGCAATATAATGGCACTAACCTAGGTCGATCTCTACGTGGAACCTATATTGAATTACTAAGTAATCTAAAATAAATAACAAATTAACCAAAAAGTATGTGAAATATGTATTATATATCTAATTAGACTAAAGGACTACTATTTCTAATTTTTTCTTTTTATTTTTATAATGGAATGGATTATAGATGAAGTGAATCTCCTTGATGAATGACTTAGCCAATCTTCTTAATTCCAAGTAATTAAGTTTAATTGCACCTTACTAGCCAATGACTAGTGAAGAAACCTTCTCCTAATCAACACCATTTGTAAAATTTACCTAGTCACCTAGGTTTCTGTAGTTCACTCGAGGTGTCTTATGAGGCTAGCTCACATTGGATTCACAAAGGTCCTCTCACTCTCAACTAAATTGAGAGCTTCAAGAACATGAATTGTAATATCCGCATTTCTGTAGTTTCAAATAAAGGCTAGATCGGTACATTATGTGATAATCTAAAGCCCATACATAAGGAAAAATATAGAGGAAAATGCCTAAAGGAAAGAAATATCATAATTGACTAAATCTCTAGTCTTGGGAAGTCTAAGTGGAAATAACTAAGGATAAAATGGTCATTTCGACTAAAAGATCTAGGGCTCAAAGTGTCATCAAATAATAAGGACATTTTGGTAATTTGGTCAAAAGTCAACCCAAAAGTCAAAGTTGACCAAAAAGTCTAAAAGTCAACCAAGGGTAAGGTTGGAATTACGAAAGAGTAGGAAAAGTGATGGCATTTTGGAAATTAAGGTAAAATTAGAAAAGGTAGTGGCATTTTCGTAAATAAGTGGTAAATAAAGGATTTCGGAGTTAAAGACGACTGAGAAATAAATATTTGAGGTAGCAGAAGTCCTCAAATGCTAGAGACCCAAACTAAGAAAAGTTTAGTTGGGTTATAAAGTAATTAATAAAATTATTACCCGGTACCTAGTGCGGGCAGTTTTGTTGAACGGAGAACAACAGTGCCCAAAAAGCCCGAAAAGTATTTTCTTAGAAAATTAATTACGGAAAAGAGCTTGAGAATCGGGGAAAAATATAGAATTTTTTCATGCCCTTGAGTCAAATTAGTCGGCGGAAACCCGTTTTATGGTGTTACACGCAAATCGAGGAATCCTGACAAGTTACGAGGGAAACCCGAAGATGCTATGGACTAGGACATGATGCCTAGGGAATGGAGCCACACAAAAGATAAAGTCTCCGGAAAAGTAAAAAGGTAGTTACTTGCGTAAATGGTACTTTACAGAAATGTGTGCCACCGGATCATTTAACTGGACCAGGCAAGGGCTCAGCCAGCAAAAAATGACGCCTAGGGGTCTGAAAAGTTGCTTTTTCAGCTAGGAGGAGACAAGGTGATGTGGCTAAATGTGGAACAAGTATTTTTCAACTTGGGCTTCAAGAATCAATTCCATCCACACAAGTTGCAAGAGGCTTTTCACTTAAGCAATTTTTCCTCTCGTTCCTCTCATAATTCACACCACCCTCTCTCTCTCTCTCTTACCATCATATTTTTCTCCTCCTTCTCTCTAGAAATCACTCCCTCTTCAAGCAAAAAAAAGAAGAGCTTCAAGTTTCCATAACTCTACGTAAAGGTTTCTAACAACCAAATCTTCCTCTTTTCTTGAGTCTTGTAACTTCCACTACCTTTCTCTTGAGTTGTTCCTTGAATGAGCCTCTCTTTTGGAAGAGGATGGCTAGGATTTCAAGAGTTGAAAATGGAAATGAGAAGGTTTTAAAGTGGTAAAGGGCTACAAGTTACTCTTTGAGTAGTATGAACTTTGTTGTTGGTTGGTTTGAGTTGTTTTAAAATTTTGGGAAACTCAAGTTTGTGGGGAGGTGCTGCCCAAATTTCTTTTGGTCTAAAGGGAAGGTGTTTTTGAGTAGATAAAAGTTAGGAAAAAGGGTTTTTGGAAGCAAGGAAACACATGGTTTCATGAGCAAAGTTGAAAAACCCTTCCTTTCCTTATTTTTGATATTTTCGTCCAAGCTAAAGAAAAAAATAGAAAGGCTGTGTTTTTGAGCATTTTGATGGTTCCATTGGCTTCAAAATGATGTTTTGTGTAGGGTAAAGCTAAGAGATGTATTTTAGAAGCTTAAAGGGCAATAAAAATCAAGTCTTGAACTTGTAGGGCACTTAGAAAAACCAAAAAGGGGGTTTTTATGTGTTTTACAAGTTTTGTTGCATTTTGATGATGACATGTTTATGTGGATGTTATGCCATGATTTTTAGGTGTTTAAGAGTTCTCAAGAGCATCTTGAAAAAGAACCAAGAACACTTTGGAAGTTGGATTAAAGGAAAGCTAAGATCTTGAGGTAGCAAAACCACTAATCTCCTTTTATGTTTAAGAAAATGATTTGTGAATGTTACGTGAACTTTTATGATGAGCAAAGTGCATGATTTGTGTATGAAATGTGATGTTTGTGCTATGGCCATATGCATATTCAAGTGAAGTTTATGTGTCACATGTTTAGATGTTCATACACATGCCATAAAGTTATGTATGTGGAAAAGTTCCTTGATGCATGAAGAGGTTGACTTTGTTTGTATGGTTTTGTGTACATATATAAGATGATATACTCTCTTGATGTTGGTTGTGATTGTAACCCCTAAACATCCCCAACAAGGAACCATATGAATGGGTAATGGTATATGCATGAAAATGGACTAAAACTAACAAGGAAGGATAAGGGAATAATCATGCATATTAGAGGCAAGTAATGAACCAAAAAGAGGTTTTGGTGAATTTTTAAGAAAATTGGTTTTCAAAGCTAAAGGGGTTTCAATGGCCCTGAAAAACGAATCTGTTTCAAGTGACAGTAAAAAATAGCAAACGAGCTCCAAATGTACTGAAATTTTCCAATCAGAAACGACACATCCTAAGCTTTAAAATGATATAAAGTTTGTGAAATTTGGATGTGTATTTTGAGAATTATGATTTTCCAAAGATTGAGGTAAAATCTGGAAGACTGGAGTGAACCATTTCAGAAAGTATGTGGTTTTTGAATAAACTGTATCAAATGGATAAGAATTGGAACCTATGATTATTTTTCCCCTATAGTTAACTTAACAAGAAAAATTTAGAAATTAGAATCACTCAGTTTCAATTTTTCTAGAAATAGTTATGATTTTTCAAAGTTGGGCCAGAAAACTGGAAAATGGCACTGTGAACAGTACCATCGTCTTTTTCGTTTTTTTTAAATTCTAATTCACAATTTTGGACAAATTTTTGATATCTAAGGCCCAAGAGTGATTCATAAGTGATCTATAGTAAGAGAATTGGGGGAAAATAGGAGGTGTCACATGAATTATCAACTACAGTGAAAATAGGTCCACAAGGTAATTAACGATTCGTTAAGTGCAAATCTAATACAAGTATTAATATTCAGATTACACATACCAGTAATAATCCTCAAATACATATATGAATTACAGTCCTAGACACCTAGCAACTATAATCAAAATACGTAAAGAGTGGATACTAAAATTAGGAACAACCATACTTCCCTGTTAGCTTAAGAACTCTGAAAAGCTTCATCAAATCATCAAGGAGAGGAGTGATCAAGCGCTCATGACAGGAGAACGACTATACCAAGCCTGAGGTCCTCTAAGAGCCATGGGAGCCAGATCTAGAAAATGGTGAACAAGAAGGGAGATGGCGGACTGAAAAAAATAGAGTGATATGGAAGGAGAAATGGAATGGGTGGAGGCGTGAATGGATAAATGAAAGAATAATGGTGGCGGCTGTGCGTGAGGTCTATGCGCAAGAGATGAGTGAATGGAGGGATGAATTGAATTTGTGGCGGCCGATGAATAGAGAAGATTGCTCCAGGTGTACGTGTGGCGTTGATGGCAGAGAATTGAATAATCAAGAGGTTCCAGAATGAGTGGGTGGCGGCGTCGAAATCTGGAGGTGAATGGATGATTTGTTCGACACTCCTCCCTGGGTGTGTGCTTCAAAATGGATGATTAATTCCTGAATGAATGACTCCATATTCCAGACATAGGTTTGCTCCATGGAAATCTAAAGCTGTGGGCCATTGCGTTTAGTATCCTTTTGCTTTTAATACCATTGGCTACATTAGTGAATGCCCAATTGCTTTTAATATCTTCACCAATCAATTCTTTCACCAACCTATGACCATTGGAGGTATAGGTCCTTAAATGCAATCTTTTTTTTTTCATTTTACTCTTGATCACAATTTCTTTTAGAGTACCTTCAATGAAAATTGATATTGAATAGTGTCAAGTCCTAAAGTTAATTATTTAACAAATGATTAAAAATATGACCATTTAACTTTGATTAGATTTAATTTCACATAATTTATATTAATCAAATTTAATGCATTTGAACTCAATAAAAGCCCAACAATAGGATCAAAATTCCGCCAAAATGATACAAATTCACTTAACAAAGTATGATTAATTCATTGTGCTTACTAACTTTAGTTTAAATATTGTCATATTCAATATAGGTCATTTCTCCAATATAATATTTGTAAACAATAATATTTAAGCCCACCTTATTTATCAAGGTATCCAATTCTTCCCACTTCAATAGCTTTTTTCTTAATGTGACCAATACAATAACTTTTTTCTTAATTATTATTGGATATGTTACCTTTATATTTATTATTATTTTTATTCTTGTTGTAAGCATTGGCATAGATTTTTAATAATTAGTGCTACTCTTTCTAATTTATATTAAAAGTGTTACCATTAATAGAAACAAATTTTTAGTCGCCACTTCAGCAATACTCTTTTTTTTAAAAAAAAAATAGTTCACGATAAAAATTTATAAGGATGAATTTAAGGATTTAAAGAGTTAATTATTCCATTTAAGAATAAAGGATATTTTTATACGTCATTGAATTTATAAGTACACAATTTCTTTTTTATATTACTTTTCTTGATGTTTTAAATAGGTAAACACCTTTAATTTTTTCCTTCTTAAAGTAAAAAGTAATAACACTCTCAGAAAGTATAAACTGTATATCTGCATGTTACTAAAAAAATTATATTTAAATTGAAATTTTTTTATAATTCATAAATTAGTTATGAATTTATATAGGACCATACTTACATCAAGTTTATTATATCCATTACATCAAGTTCTCCAATCATACATGATTAAAAATTGTCCAACTTTTACACGTGAATTTATATTTAAATTATTATAATTGAAAACTAAGATACATGGTGACATTTGATTGGAGAACTTGATGAAATTGATATAAGGAAGTTGATCTAAGTATTTTTCATTTATATATGTGTACATGTGTATATTAGAATTGGAAAAGAAAAGAAAAGAATGAATGCCAATAAATGTTAACTTTTGTTTGGAAAAAAAAATGTTCTAGAGCATCGAATTAACACAACACGCTACTATTTGTAATTATTGACCTCATTGTAATTATTCTATCCTTTTAGATTCTGTTGGGATTAGAACATATATGCAGCGGAATTTAAAATTTTCTAATCCCAAATACGGATTTGTCAAGAGCGTTTAGATCGAGGAGATGAAGGCATACCTTTTGTGTTTCAAGATCGTCTTTTCCTTTGCCTGGATCTCTTTAGATTCCACAACGTCCTGCGTTTTTATTTCCGATCACGAGGAGCCTACGTTTCTTTTATCGCCTCCCTTTACTGGTATCCACGCGAACAGTTTCCAACAATCGCAGCGTGCTAGCGCCTCTTATGTCTCACTTTCTCTAGGGTTTTTATGGCTCACAATCAGATTCGAATTTCTTCTTTTTCTCTTGCTCTTGAGTCCTTATGTTTTTAGAACTCATAGAGAGCCTCCTAAATCTGAGATTAATCTTTAATTAATCTTTTAAAATTCAAATTCAGATCTGAAAAGATATTCAAGATTAATCTTTATTAATCTTGAAATTCGAATTTCAAAAAGATTTTAATGATTAATCATTATTAATCTTTAATTAATCTTTTAAATTCAAATTCAGATCTGAAAAGATATTCAAGATTAATCTTTATTAATCTTGAAATTCGAATTTCAAAAAGATATTCAAGATTAATAATTATTAATCTTTAAATTCGAATTTGAAAAGATATTCAAGATCTAATCTTGAAATTTAAATTTCAAAAGATATTCAAGATCTAATCTTGATTAATCTTGAAATTTGAAATTTGAAATTCAAAATATGAAGTCCGAATTTTGCAATTTTAATTTGGATTAAATAGATCTGATCAAATCATATCCATTTAATTAATCCAAATAATGAGCGGACGAATTTAATTTATCTTTATAAATTAAATCTGAACATTAATGTCAGTTATTTAATTTATCAAATAAATTAAATATTAACATATAATATTATTGTCATTTCAAATTTATATATATTTATATATTATTCGAATAACCCTAGAATTAAAGCTCTTGTTGGGCTGTTCTTGCGTGCGACCCTGTAGGCCCATATGAAGTTGGCAGTGGGCTAAACTCAACATTAACCCACAAGTCGTAAGCAGTCTCTAGCAAGACATTGCGACTATCCAAATCATATGGGGATTGTTAATACGATGCAACCTTTTATGCAACCACATCACATCCCTTGTCACGCGATATCTCGGTCAAGGATGAGGTATGGATGACGTTATCCTCCTATTCTCGACCATTACTTTCTCGATCCTTGGGTAGTATGATCAAAAAAAGAAAACTCTTTCTCGTTACAGTATGGCCATACATTTTTCAGACTCACTCATCGAGGGGCCCAATAATATCTCTCAACTAATGTGAAGGACAAATCCCATCTTGATCACTCACATTTCTCCACATGATAACCCCTAAGCCCGATCATAGCCTTTATCATCACCCGGTCAAAGGTGACTTTTGACTAAGTCAAAACTTAACGACTCTCATGCAGGAATCCATGAAGATCTCAAGTCAAAGGGCATTTTGACGTGATTACATATGAGATAAACTAATGACTTAATCCATGCAGCCTTTTCATAGCGGGTCGGTCCGTCACCTTGTACTCTTACAAGTACCTATAACTTTGACTCGTATCTCCATACCTTATCAAAGTCATACTGGTCTTGCTTTATCTTTGTTCCCACATAGATAACCGACCAGGGACATTTAGGACAATATTCATAATTTGCTCATGGATGCAATTATCATAATAAACATGCACAAGTTATGATAATTAAATGGAGAAAATACATTAAAATAAATAATGTGCGAAGTACAACAATTGGCCATAGGGCACAATTTCCAACATTAATGCCTGCTGCCCTTGCTTTTGGTAATCAAATCTCTCTCTCTCTCTCTGTGTGTATGTGTATAACTATATTAGATGTAGCTTGTGTATAATTATTGATTCATATATGCTGAAATATTACTCAGAACCCCAAAGATTTTTTAGCCATAGTTTTGTACTACAGTTATATGAAAACTCTCCGGCAAGTTAGAGGCTGTGGGTTTGATTTCGTTCATAATCTCGACCTATTGAATTTTCATAACATATTGTTATTGCTTTACAATGAATCATATGGTTTTTAAACATAAATGTAATTAACATTGTTGAAAGTATGAGTTAGTTAAAGTGATTAGTGTTAATCACTTAGTTAGTTAATGACCCAAAAATCTATATAAAGGGTCACAATGTAATGATTTGTGTGTGAGATTAGAATAATCATCACCACAAGGTGAGGGGATGAAGAGTCTCCACCAAGAAGGGGAGGATAACTTGGATCTTCCACTTCAAGAGTCCCCAAGATGGGGTTAGTTCATCACCCTCAAGAGGGGTAGATATGTGTTGTACCCATGTGGGTTTCTAGTAATACATTCAATTTCTTTTTCCACTTCTCAATCTATTCTTGTTTTCAATACTTTCAACATGGTATCAGAGCAGGCTGTTTAATGGGCTGAAAAACAAGAAGAGGGTAGATAATTGTACCCAAATAGGTTTGTAATGATACATTCAATTTCTCAATCTATTCTTCTTGATTTGTCAACATGGTACCAGAGCCCAACAAAAAAAAAAAAGGCTAAAGAGGCCAAAAAGGCTGAGTTCTTTGCTGTTGATGATGAAGAAAGCATGGTCAAAATGGAGGACACAATGATGGGTATGATGATGTATTGACTGCCCAGGAAAGAATCCAATTGGATTCTGCACTTCGC
>JANTPZ010140056.1:0-27510 GCA_025593235.1 Vachellia pachyceras | reverse complement strand
CTTACTTTATCTTTGTTCCCACACAGATAACCGACCAGGGACATTTAGGACAATATTCATAATTTGCCCATGGATGCAATTATCATAATAAACATGCACAAGTTATGATAATTAAATGGAGAAAATACATTAAAATAAATAATGTGTGAAGTACAATGATTGGCCCTAGGGCACAATTTCCAACATCCACTGTTTAGTCCATTGAAATATTGTGTTATTTTTTTAAAAAAGATATAAAATTAAATAAATATATTATTTTGTCTTTCTTTTTGGCCCAGCAAATATTATTTTTTCAATAAAATATTATGTTTAGAATATCTAACTTTTTAATATGTCCTACATATTTATAATAAAATTCTTAAAGAAATTATAGTGATAAACATTAATAGCATTTTTAATATATTTTTGATAGTAATTCATTTTTAAAATAATTGTACACAATTTTTTCTATATGTCTATCTAATTGGGTCATATTTATTGAGTATTGTGGAACCCACTTTAGGACATAAGGTATCAAATCTTTAGGACCAATGCCCGTTGGTTATACGCACATTGTTAAGATAACAGTTTTTTTTTTTAAAAACTTTTGAATGGGTTGAGTTTGAACTAAAATATATGGGTCTTATAGATAAAAAGTACTTACAAGAATATTTACCGTACATCTTATCAATAAACATCTTTTTATAGTCGTTGTAAGTGTTTGGGAAACTAAAATTAAGCTAATCGAAATACCCACTAATACTAAATTAGGTTAGAAAGTGTAAAATTGGATAAATATAAACAGTTCAAACTTTATTGATGTGTAAAGGAACAATCTTCAAAATATCAATAGGAATACATACATACCTGCATATATATAAAGATAGTTTAAAAATGTTGGCTGTTTCTATTATATTTGTTGAGACAACATTTTTCTGTAGTGCTGCATTAATAATGTATTGGATTTAGTTACATTACTCGGTAGTGGTATCATGCAAAACAATTTTGAAAAATTGACTTTCAACGTTTGTTGTTTGAAAAATGGATGCTTTACAAATAATCAAGGATGCACACACACATGAAGATGGTTTAAAAATGTATCAAGAGATTATAAGAATATGTTGTCTTTTTTTATTTTCCTTTCTATGGGGTATACTTTTTCAAAATATATAGCTGTAGAATGGATTCCATTCACATTGCCATTCTTTTTTGTTCTTTCTATCGGTGATATCGCATTCACAAAAGTTCTAGGAATTGGATCCTTTTGCATGGCCTTTGCACACACACACGCCATTCTCTTTAGATAGTAAATCAACCAGGTTTCCTATTATAATTGGATTTTTCATTATTTCATTCAGTAGATTGATTTGTTTTAACTTATTTTTCAATTTGTAGACATTTGATAATATGGAACGCTACATAGATGAAGATGTTGATTTAATATGAGGATTATTGGCAGGACATATTTTTCAACACATAAATGATGAGTAGAGTTTATTTTGATAAAAAAATTTATTTTAGACTATTAGTGTTTAGACAAGTTTTGGACACTTTGTTTATACATCTTTGATTGTTTTAGATAAAAGTAACACTAAATGAAATGTTGGTTGTTTCTACTCTATTTGTGCAGATTTTTATGTGGTGCTGGATTTTTAATGCAAGGGTTTATTTACATTGTTGAGTTAGTTATATCACGTAAAATTTTGTTTAAAAAATGACTTGTAGGGTTTCTTAAAAGCCCTATGCATTATAAATCCAGCACCACATAAGAATATTGTCTACACAAATAGAGTAGAAACAGCCTGCATTTCATCAAGTACTACTACTATATAAAATAATCAAAGATATATAAACAAAGTGCCCAAAACTTGTCTAAACCACTATTGTGTAAAATAAAATTGTTATCAAAATAAACTCTACTTGTATATGTTGAAGAAGACGTCCTTCCAAGGACTCTTGGATTAATTAAGGTCTTCGTCTATGTAGGGTTACTCATTACCAAAAGTCTGCAATTTGGAAAATAAGCCAAGATAAATCAATTAAGAGAATGAAATAACAAAAAAATCCAATTATAAGAAGAAACCTATTTGATTTACTGTTTAAATTGAATGTGTGTGTGTGTATCAAAAGAAAGTTAAAAATCTATCAAGAGATTATAAGAATGTATTGTTCTTTTGATTTTATTTTATATGGAGTATAATTTTTCACAATATATAGTCATAAAATGGATTCCATTCACATTGCCATTATTTTTTATTGCCATCATTTTTGTTCTTTCATTAATCCGTGATAGCACATTCACAAAATTCCTAGGAATTGGATCCATTTGCATGGGCATTACACACACACACACACAAACATTCTCTTTAAATAGTACATCAAATAGGTCTCTTGTTATAATTGGATTTTTCATTATTTCATTCAGTTGATTATTATATTTTACTTCGTTCGAGAGAGTCACTCTTACTTCGTTTCTTCCATTCATTCGAAAGAGGGAAACAACTCATTTGAATGGATGCATCATCTTCACTTTCTAAACCGTATAGACAACAACGGTTTGGAAAACCTTATTCGACTGAGTTCAATAACTCATTAATCCATTCATTCGAATGATTACAACTAATTCGAATGGATGCATCATCTCACTTTCTAAACCATACTTGGATATAGAGGTTTAGAAATATTTAATCGAATCAGTACAACAACTCATTCAATTGAACCAATCAATTAAACCGTCACTTAATTCGAATGAAGGATAAAACTCATTCAAATGGATGCAGCGTCCTCACTTTCTAATCCTACATTCAACAAGAGTTTGGAAAACCATATTCGAATCAGTTCATAAACTCATTCGAGGGAGTCACTCTTACTCCGTTTCTTATATACATTTGAATGAGGCATACAACTCATTCGAGTGGACGCATCGTCCTCACTTCCTAAACCATACTAGAATATGGCAGTTTAGAAATCCTTAATCAAAATCAGTACAAGAACTTATTCGAATCATTCACTTCATTCGCATGAAGGATAAAACTCATTTGAATGGATGCAGCGTCCTCCCTTTCTAAACCGTACCTGTGAACAACGGTTTGGAAATCTATATTCAAATTAGTTCAATAACTCATTTGAGGGAGTCACTCTAACTTCGTTCTTCCATACATTCGAATGAGAGATACAACTAATTCGAATGGATGCATCATCCTCGCTTTCTAAACTGTACTAGAATACGACATTTTAGAAATACTTAATCAAATCATTAAAAAAACTTATTTGAATCAGTCAATTTATTCGAATGAAGGATAAAACTCGTTCGAATGGATGCAGTGTCCTCAATTTCTAAACCGTACCTGTGAACAATGGTTTGGAAATCCATATTCGAATCAATTCAATAACTCATTCGATTGAGTCACTCTAATTTCAGTTCTTCCATTCATTCGAATGATTGATGCAACTAATTTGAATGGATGCATCGCCTCACTTTCTAAACCGTACTAGAAGATGGTGGTTTAGAAATACTTAATTGAATCAGTAGAAGAACTTATTCAATCAGTCACTTCATTCGCATGAAGGATAAAACTCATTCGAATGGATCTAGCGTCCTCACTTTCTAAACCGTACCATATTCGAATCAGTTCAATAACTCATTCGGTTGAGTCACTCTAATTTTTGTTCTTCCATTCATTCGAATGATTGATGCAACTAATTTGAATGGATGCATCGCCTCTCTTTCTAAACCGTACTAGAAGATGGTGGTTTAGAAATACTTAATTGAATCAGTAGAAGAACTTATTCAATCAGTCACTTCATTCGCATGAAGGATAAAACTCATTCGAATGGATCTAGCGTCCTCACTTTCTAAACCGTACCATATTCGAATCAGTTCAATAACTCATTCGGTTGAGTCACTCTAATTTTTGTTCTTCCATTCATTCGAATGATTGATGCAACTAATTTGAATGGATGCATCGCCTCTCTTTCTAAACCGTACTAGAAGATGGTGGTTTAGAAATACTTAATTGAATCAGTAGAAGAACTTATTCAATCAGTCACTTCATTCGCATGAAGGATAAAACTCATTCGAATGGATCTAGCGTCCTCACTTTCTAAACCGTACCATATTCGAATCAGTTCAATAACTCATTCGGTTGAGTCACTCTAATTTTTGTTCTTCCATTCATTCGAATGATTGATGCAACTAATTTGAATGGATGCATCGCCTCTCTTTCTAAACCGTACTAGAAGATGGTGGTTTAGAAATACTTAATTGAATCAGTAGAAGAACTTATTCAATCAGTCACTTCATTCGCATGAAGGATAAAACTCATTCGAATGGATCTAGCGTCCTCACTTTCTAAACCATACATGTGAACAATGGTTTGGATATCCATATTCGAATCAGTTCAATAACTCATTTGATTGAGTCTCTCTAACTTCATTTCATTGAATGAGGTCTGTCACTCATTCGAATGAGTCATAGCTCTCATTGGAATGAGATCAGTGTGTCACTTTCTAAACGGTAACTAAAAAAGGGTTTGGAAACATCAATTTCTAAACTGTGTTCTCTATGTTCGGTTTTAAAAGGTTTGGGGTTTCGGATCCGAATGAGACCTATCTCTCATTTGAATGATAATCCTACTCGGCAAATTAACATGTAAATCTATTAATAAAGGTTTAGGGAGTTAAATGGTGTGAAGGTTGACATGACAGTGTATCCTAGTTGGCAAACGGCCATTACAGCTTCCGTTGGCCCAAGTGAAAAGTTCAGCGTTTTCTAAACTTCCGTGGTGAAGTTGGTCCAGAGAAAACTTCCGGATACACAGTACTCCAACGCGTGTACTTCCGTGGCAAAAATGCTACTTTACCCAATTTAATCGAAGGCTTATTCGCAAGACATCTTTTTCAACACATAGATGATGAGCAGCGCTTAGTTTGATTAAAAAAAAATTTATTTTAGATAACAATCTGTTTGTTCCTTATTAAATATTTTAACTTGAGTCTCTTAGCACCGTTCATGATCGTAACTTTTTTTCTGTCAGCATTGATATCCCATGTACAGAAGCTAATTGTGCTAACAAAATAAAATGAAAGAATTTAATGATGAGAAATGAAATATACAGGTGCCGAATTAAAAAATTGTATACAAATATGTGTAGCTCAAGAATAGTATTTACAATATTTTAAATTCATTTTAAGTATTTTATTTGAAGTACTGAAATAATATTTAAAATTACAGTCAAATGCTAAGTGTTATTTCTTTAATGACACAACATATAATAACATAAAAATTTCAGCATGTAAAAATAGAAGTGTTGATAATCAAAACATGAAAGATTTGGTCATTAATTGAAACATTTAATGATTAGGGAGGTGATATACAGCTGACCGAAAGTTTAGGGGTGTTTTGTGTATTTTAGTGTTTTCACAACTTTTTTTTAATAAGACAAACGATATTAAGAAAAAAATAATCTTATACACAGTACAATTAGTTAATGCGCAAATAGAATTGTTATAGAACCTATGAAAAGAAGACAATGGCATAACTTGGATAGATACATGAGAAAAATCCTGAAGCAATGATAAAGTTTTGCTACTAAGTAATGGAAGATACATGAGAAAGGATAAACAGGAATACGGATGGGAGACTTTTAGACACATAATTGATTGTTAGTAATGGCTTAGATCTAGCCAGCGCCAAGCAGATCAGAGTGATGAATCCAAAATAGTGAGTCTTGTAGATTAGACACTTCACGAGAAATGAAAGATATAGTGGAGATTGATTCTTCCACAAGAACTTTTTTATGGAAATGCCATGATAACAGGTGACTCCTTTACCTTTGTTTTCCATCGGAATACGACTTCTCTCAATTCCATAGCCATAGGTTCCATCTCGATTGCCATTATTTTTATTCTCTCTTTCATATCATCGAGTATATTTTCTAACTTTTCCCACTTAGATGTGTGAGTAGCTCACATTAGTCCTAGGAGTTGGATGCCTATTGCATGATCATTGTATAAATATTGTTTCTCTTGAAACAATCGTTTATTTTATTTAAAATCAAACGCCAAATCTGTGTGTAACAAGGAAAACTACAACATTCCCAACACGAAAATATGCTTTGCCTTTTTTTTTCTTTTTTTCTTTCTTTGTTTTTTTTTTTGAGTGAGGTTATATTTTGTTCGTTAAAACACTCAAAAAATGAAATGATATAAATATCATGTTTTAGCCATTGTTCTGTGTTATTCCTCATTATCTAATAAACATAGCCGGGAATATAAAAAAAAAGAATATATTCGTTTTTCATTTGGAAAATATGCTTTGCCTTTCTTTTAAAATAGGTTAGCCCTTTTCACATTAGTCACAGGAATGAAACTACTACAAGAAGAGATTTTACACCGGTTAAGGAGGGCTTTGACGTTAATTTGTGGAGAATGGTATATAATAGTACAAAGTCGCATATCCTAAATTTAAGTTGGTAAAACAACTGAAATTGGTAACACAAAGTGATTGACGAGAAATTAAAGTCTTATTCCTGCTAAGCAATATTTAATCATAAACCAATTCCTATCTTACATTGGTTTTAACTATAATAGATGTAGAATATTTAAACATAAAAATTTAATATTTATTTTCTTATTGTGATCCCAGCTACCAAACAATTCAAAACAAGAATACCATGAAAATTGAATTATTGTATACAATTTCTAATTAAATATAAATCACCAATGTTCGTATACTATCCAAACCAATCAAACTATTCAACTAATCACAATATATACAGAATCCATCATCCAACCTGAATAAACTATACCATAAAGCTATACAGAAAATGATCATGCCTATCTTTTTTTAGCGCTACAACTCTTGAAACATCGATAAGTTGTGACAAATGGTGGAGTAAAATCAATATCCTTGTTCAATTTGTTTATGGTTATGGGATTTTAAATATTTTTAAATTTAGATCGATGAAGACGGCAATTGATAAGCAATAATTAAAATCAAAACATTCAACAACAATGAAAAAATAAATATAACTGGGATTAAATATATAATTACCTCACGTAAATTCTCAATGCAACCAGTTTGATTAATTTCATACACACAGAGGATAACATAATATCTGAACTCTATAACCCCTAGTTAATAAAGATATTCATGAGGAAACACATTGGCAAAGGTGAACAAAAACATATTTAACGTAAATAAATACACGAAAAAAAATATCAGAGATCCGAAATTAATTAATTGCAATAGTAATTTATAGAATTATTAAATTATGAGCAATCTTTTTATATTTTATATGTTTACACACAGATTTTACATACAAAAACACACAAATTCTAATTACTCCCTCGGTTCTATATTTAATATCGACTTTAATTTGTTAATGAGTTTTTGGTAAATTTAAATGGAAAATGCATAAAGAGTAGTAAACATTCAGGGAAAATATAAGATGAGAGGTACTTCTCCATTCCTAATTAACGACAAAGTCGGTATTGCATTTAAGAATGGAGAAGTACCTCTCATCCTACATTTTTTTCGGGAATGTTCACTACTTTTTATGCATTTTCATTGAAATTTATCTAAAACTCATTCTTTGTTATAAAATATAATATATGGTGTGGATATTTTTATGATTCATGTCAAGGAGAATTAGATTTTACTATTTGAGAATCGATTATGATTATTAGGAGATATTATTAATCATTAAGGGTATTTAATTTTGATGCTCCTACATTGTATATATACCCTCCTCTAGTTATGAAGAATACAATTGATTGAGTACAACAAAGTGGTGCTTTGTTACCATTCATCAAAGTGGTGCTTTGATATTATTTTCTTCCTTTCTCTCAGTCTCTTCTACTCCCAAATTCCCTCATTTCATAACACGTTATCAGCATGATTTCACCTATAAATATGTAAACTTGACTGAATCCTTGATTTACTTTTGGATCTGGAAAATTTTTTTGATATGGATTGAGTCTTTCAATTTTTGGATCCGAAAAATAGCAATAATCGAGTTTTTCATACATCTATGTTTTGATCCAGAGTTGGAAAGTTTCGTTGTCTGGAATTCAAGCGTGTTTTACAGACCATATCATTATTATTGATACAAGTTGGGGAATATTAGAGCATATCAAGTTGGGGGTCCTTATGCGTGTTTTGTTTCATATTATTGATATAATAATATGGATTCTTCATGGTCTTCTCTTTCGTTGGTGAGGAAAAAGGACCATTCGCATCCTTGAGTGTCATCTGATTCTTGCTTTCTTTCCCATAATAATATGTAAATCTAGGTTTATAAATCTTGCATTACTGAGTATAAATCTTGAATCCTCTATGCATACATGTATGTATATATTTTGAAAATTTGAAATCTGAACCATATCAATATGCTAGAATTTGGAAAGGTTTTGAAATTTCGAAAATGCTTAGATTTCAAATTTCGATTTCATACTTTCTCAGTTTTGAAAACTGTGTGTACGAATTTGCCTATATGTATCTGGGTCTACATATATATATATATATATATTTGTGTGTGTGTAAACGTGTATTGATTTATATGAAGACAAATGTGATTTAACTATTGCCACTTATTTTATATATTTCTTGATATTTAATTTCCTTCGGCATCATTTATCAATCATCTGAAGTGAAGGAAATTTAATACTTAGCTGTTTATTGATTTAAAAGGTTTGCAAATATTTTATTTAAGCGAAATATGCTGAGAGTAATTTTTTCTTTACCAGTATTTGTGTGCATGAAAGAGTTGGAGGTTTTAAGATACCAATGAAAATGTACATATATAGTTATTTGAGCGTACTATAGATATTTGTGAATTGTCATTTAAATATTGAATTAATTCTAAAATATTTTGTTGAGCTATATTAAGTAGATTCTCATTTGGGTCATTTGAGAAATATTCTAGAAAGTATTTTGGGGTTAAATAAAGTTCTTTTAGCCCAATCTTTATTTGGTAATATTATTAATTACTAGTTAAGTATTTGATTAAATTATTTTGAGATCATCTGTTAAGTTTGATTATATTTTTCCATGAATGATTTATTTAAACAAATTGTATAATATTATTTCCATGGTATCCTATTATTGAAATTGCTTTAATTATTAAATTTTACAATTATTTAATTGCTTGGATTATACAAAGCTGTATCTAAGTTGTTATATGGAGGAATAAATTATTTTTTAACTCAATGAAATTCTCATTGAAGATTATGCATACCTAGAACTTAATTGCATAAGGTTGATATTTGTGTTCGGTATGCAATTTTGGGTAATAGCCATAGTATATCTATGCTATATACATAAAAGACCCACTTGTTTTTAGAACAATTGAAAGAAATATGACCACTAGAAGTTGGTTATCTTTATGAAAGTCCAGTATGAATGTATGCATTTACATTTACAAAAATTTGATATGTTGGGTTAATCATGGATTTGCCCAATAAGCTCGACTCTATTCCCAGAAGTAAATTAGTTAAACATAATAATTGTGACAGTTGAGAAAGTGGATATGGCCACGGTCATATGTGTTAGTGTGGTCAGAATTGTATTGATTCTAATTCCCACTTGAAGTCGAGAAAAACTGATAAGAACGACAAACGAGGCAAAATATGGCCATACTAAATAAATTGGGTATGCATTGAAGGCTCTGGAAGAGCTAATAGTATATGTTGCCGAAAGAAACAAAATTATGTGTTAAAAATGCACTCCATTCTATCCAATTTGTAAGAAACGTCTAAAGTTGCATAATATTTGCGAAAATGGAAATGAAAGTTATCGCATGGCCATATGACATATATTTTTTCCTGCCTTACATTATAGCCAGAAGCTATATTTATTTATTGTTATACTCACAATACTATAAATTATATATATGTATATGTATAATTAATTATATATATGACTAATTAACTTTATATTATTGTTGTTATATATATATATATATATATTTGTTTTTACATTTCAAGTTCTTCCATTTTACCTCTGACCTTGTATATAAGCATAGTTGAAAGCATATGATAGTAAACCAAAAGTTTACTGATGAATTTGATGTTTGACATGCAATAATAAACCAGCAATTTACTGAAGAATTTGATGTATGTCATGAGATAGTCAATCAGAAGTTTACTAATTAATACAAGCTAGCAATTTAATAAGATAAACTAGAAGTTTATCATTGAATTCAATGTTTGGCATAACTGGTTAGACTATCCCAATTCAATTATGATGCGAGAAATGATTGAGAATAAATGTGGTGACACCATGAAGTGTATATAGATACCACTATTTCTCATATGTGCATGTTCTGTTGGGATTAGAACATTTCAAATGCAGCAGAAGAAATAAATTTCAAAATTTACTTTCTAATCCCTTTTTTGGATCTATCAAAGGCGTTTAGACAAAGTAGTTAGGATAGTACCTTATTTTTGCAACTCTTAAATTCGCAGCAAGCAATAATCTTATACCTATTCTTGGAAATCCGATCTCTAGGAGCCAACCTTTTTTATCGCCTCCCTCTACTGGTATCCACATGAACAACACCCTACGACGGCAAGAATCTACTGTTCATGATTACTCATATTTATAGAACTCATGGAGTGCATTATAATCCAATATTAATCTTGAAATCCGAATTTGAATTTCAAAAAATATATTCAAAATCAATCTTTATTAATCTTGAAATTTGAAATCCAAATAATATCCAAGATTAATCTTGAAATTCGAATTCAAAAGATATTAAAGATTAATCATTATTAATCTTGAAATTTCAAATTTTAAAGATATTCAAGATTAATCTTTATTAATTTTGATATTTGAATTTCAAAAAATAATGTGCAGATTAATCTTTATTAATCTTGAAATTCAAAATCTGAAATTTCAAAATATGAGATTTGAATTTTGTAATTTTAATTTGGATTAATTTGATCTGATCAAATCATATCCATTTAATTAATCTAAATAATAAGCTAACAAATTTAATTCATCTTTGTAAATTAAATCTGAATATAAATTTAGTTATTTAATTTCTCAAATAAATTAAATATTAAAATTAACATAAATTAATATTATCGATATAGTCTTAATGTAATTTCAAATATATATAATATATATAATTCAGAAAACCCTATAATTAAACTCGTAATAGCCCTGTAGGCCACAGGAAGTTGGTAGTGGGCTAAACTGAGTAATAGCCCACAAATCATAAGTGGCCTCTAGCAAGACATTGCAACTACCCAAATCATATGGGGATCGTTAACATGACATAACCTTTCATGTAACTACATTATGTCCCTTTTGTCACACGATATCTCGGTCAAGGATAAGGCATGCATAACGTCATCCTCCTATTCCTAACCATTACTTTCTCGATCCCTAAGTAATCTAATCTCAGAAATGAAAAGTCCTTTTCATTACAGTATGACCATACATTTCTTAGACTTACTCATCAAGGGGCCTAGTAATTTCTCTCAACTAATGTGAGGGACAAATCCCATCTTGATCACTTACATTCCTCTACATGAAAGATCCTAAGCCCAATTATAACCTTTATCATCACCGGTAAAATATGACTTTTGGCTAGGTCAAAGCTTAGTGACTTTCATGTAGGAATTCATGATGATCTCAGGTCAAAGGGCATGGTGATGTGATTACATATGAGACAAGCTAATGACTTAATCCATGCAGCTTTCTTATAGTGAGTCGGTTTAGCACCTTGTACTCTTGCAAGTGCATATAACTTTGACTCGTATGTCATATTGATCTTATTTTATCTTTGCTCCCACATAGTACATTTAGAACAATATTCATAATTTTCCTATGGATGCAATTATCATAATAAACATGTAAAATCTATGATAATTAAATGGAGAAAATACATTAAAATAAATAATTTCTAAGGTACAATGATTGGCCCCTAGGGCACAATTTTCAACATGTTCCAAGGGAATATATTATTGGCCCTCATAAAGTTAAATACAATATGAGCCTCTCACATTCTTAAAATGGATACAGGGATATATTTGTGGGACGATAAGCCCACATGGTGAACCATTTAGTTACCATACGGTTTTAATTGACGCATCAACTAAATGGTCTCATGTTTTTTATTATCTTCTTATAACCTGAAGTTTGTAAGATTCTTTGCTCAATGAATATGGTTAAAAACATATTATCTTGATTATTCGATTAAGAAACATTATATTGATAGTGCTAATGAATTTACTTCACTAGCCTTAACGAGGATTGCACGTCCCTTGGACTTGATGTTGAACATCTTGTAATTCATGTTCATAAGAAAAATGGACTAGCAGAATGATTGATTAAATGGTTGCAATCTTTTATATGAGATATAATCTTCGATATTCTGCTTAGGGACTAGCCATTTTGTATGCAGTATTTTTAATTCGCATGATGCCAACAAATTATCAAAAGTATTCCCTTACAAAGTTTCCGATGAAGAACATATATTTCATATTTTTGGGTGTGCGAAATATTTGCCTGTAAAATCATAACACATGCCATTTACCGAGTGCCATTTAATGAATTACTTCACCATCATCAGGAGGAGAAAATAAGCAGTTGGGTAAAGAGATTAGCTGGAATGAATTATCATTGGCTCATTATTGATCGTTGTACTAAAATGATGTGTATTTAAAATTTAAAAGATAATTCATTCATAGAATTTAGCTACAAAATTCTTGAAGCATTTATTAATCCAAAGAAAGTGATGAAGTCGCATATCCCAACTACTAATGCTCCTATAAGAATATGTGTCCTTGATGAACCTCAATATTTGATATATGTTATTACCTAAACTTAGTCTATTATTGGGTTTAATTAAATAATTATTATGTAAAATGACAATTATATCAATTTTAGGAGCTTTGAATTATTTTGAATTATAGATGACTTGACACTATTGACTTGTTGACTACCCATCGAACTTCATGTTTTTGCAGATTTTGGAAGTGACACTTGATGATTAGAGTTAATTAAAATTGAGGTCATGTTCTTATATTTGGAATATTATTATTATGGGCCTCAAAGTTCCGTGGGTTAATAATGCAAAGAAGGGGCTTGAGCCCATCAGGAAGAGAAGAAGGAAAACTCTTTTCAGTCATTCACCTCCTCCAAAATCCAAAAGAACTGCAGCCTAGAGCATGAGGGAGAGAACCATCTTTTGTCATCATTCATTCAAGACAGCAGTTGTCCATTCATCTTGGAACCATTAACGTATTGGGCCAAATGATCCAGCCCACCAAGAAGCATCTATTTTGAATCACCCATTCATTCACAAAGATGCACACACATGAAGACATGGTTCGGGAAAAAGGCATACAGCTGGATCAAAAAAGAGAGGAAAAGAAGATGAGACAGATTGGGAAAAAGGCGAAGCCACGCACACCCAATGCCATTAGACCCATTCCATTGATTCCAGATTAATTCATCCAATTCTTCATTCACAGAGGGGGAGCGCCGTTTCATTCCTTCCTTCATCCATTCCATCCACGCAACGCTGGGCAAGGACGCACAGGGGAGGAATCCATTCATTCCACAGACACGAATCCCATCACAGCGAGCCACTTCCCCAATTCCTCTCGTCAGTGAATTCATTCACGGTGCTTCCAAGTTCCCTCACACACACATTCTCCACGAACACCACCAATGTGCATCCGCTGCCTCCATTCACTTTTCTTCCATTCCTTCGTCAAGGGATCAAGTCGCAAGGATCCGGTTCCCATAACTCTTAGAGGACCTGAGTCTTGGTACAGTCGTTCTCCTATCATGAGCACCTGATCACTCCACTCCTTAATGATTTGATGAAGCTTTTCAGAGTTTTTGAGCTAAGAGGGAAGTTTCGTTATTCCTAATTTTAGTATCCACTCTTTATATATTTTGATTACAGTTGCTAGGTGTCTAGGACTGTGATTCATATATATATATTTGAGGATTACTACAGGTATGTGTAATCTGGATATTAATACTCGTATTGGACTTGCACTTAACGAATTATTAATTATCTTGTGGACCTATTTTTCACTATAGTTGATAATTTGTGTTCTTTAAGCTCTCAATTAGTTGAAAGTGAGAGGACCTTTGTGAATCTAATGTGAGCTAGCCTCTTAAGACATCTCTAGTGAACTAAAGTAACCTAGGTGGCTAGGTAAATTTTACTAGTGGTGTTGATTAGGAGAAGGTTTCTTCCCCAGTCCTTGGCTAGTAAGGTGTAATTGAACTTAATTAATTGGAATCAGGAAGATTGGCTAAGTCATTCATCAAGGAGATTCACTTCATCCATTATCCATTCCATTATAAAAATAAAAAAATAAAAATAGTAGCCATTTAGTCTAGTTAGATAGATAATACATGTTTCGCATACTTTTTGGTTAATTTGTTATTTATTTTAGATTACTTAGTAATTCAATATAGGCTCCGCGTAGAGATCAACCTAGGTTAGTTGCCATATATTGCATTTAACTTAGTTTTATTTGATAGCCTCATGACATGGTTTATCAATTTGGCACCGTTGCCGGGGAGCCTTGAGTTGCTAGGTAATTAAGGGTCAATTATCAAATTGACCAGGGTAATTTTTTTTTAGATTTAGGGACTTTATTTTATAAAAATTTTTTTAAAAAAGAAAGAAAAAATATTTTCTTTAGCACTTTATCATTTACTCTTACTATTTTGATTGTAATCATGGATTATGTGCCTCATTTCTCTACCATGCATGATGAATTTAGGGAGACTTGGTTTAGCACTCTAGAGGTAGTCACGAAGTGTGATATGAGGGCTAACAATTTGAAGGATGGTTATGGTGGATATCTCCACAATCGAGCCAATCGCCATTGCGTGTACCATGAGAGCTATAAGCCTCCATAATAAGGTTGTACCCTTCCTTTCTCTTGTTCTTGTTATTATGGGTTGTTTGTTATATGATTATATGTTCAAGAACAAGTGTGGGGGAGGGTGTCCCAGTAGAAAAGATAGTTGTGTTATGTTTAGTGTGTATTGTTTTTGTTTGTATTGTGTGTTTTAGGATGTAATTGTGACTCTCTTCACATTGATCTCTTATTACTGTTTCGAGCTTCATTGTTTACTATGGATTCGGGCTTACATTGAGGACAATGTAAGAGATAAGTGTGGCGGGGAGTGAGCTGTTGTTATGTGAAAGAACACTCCTTTAACTTGAGAAAAATTGAAAAGAATTTTTTGTGATGAATTGGCATATGTTTTAGTAAAATGCACATTTTGAGCCTTGAAAACTATGTTTTTGTGATGAATTGACATGCTTTAGTATCTCAATTACAATTTGGTTAATTGTGACTTAGAGCTTGTTGAAAAGAAGTGTTAATGTCATATGCATTAAGTTCGAAGACTGATGCTTTGATTAAGATTGATGAATGTAATTAGGAAACAAAACGCCTTGATGGAAGGATTTTGGGCCTATATGTTCATTTCATATGTGAGATACATCCATCTACTCCGTTACTCTCTAGAACTTGTCTTGGTTGTTGCTTGAGGTTGCACTTGTATTGACATGATAGATTGATTTAGGCATTCATTTCATTAGCAAGATAAAAAAACCGACCCTAACATGATTTTCCCATTGTTTAACCCCTTTGAACCCATCATTTCATTTCATAAACCACTGTTTCATTACATTTTAGGCTAAGTACATTGTGTTATTTCTCAAGGAAAAACTTGATTGCGTCATTGGACATTTGCATACATTCTCAAATTCATTTATGCAATGCAAGAAAATAAAAAATAAAAAAATAAGAAAAGAGAAAAGAAGAAGAAAAAAGATGAAGGCGGTGGCATTTTTGTAATTATAACAAATGATTAGGCATCTTATCTGCTGATAGGGCGCAATGAGGGCCGCCCTATGGTGCCCTACCATCAGAGAGGGCACCATAAGGCGGCGCCATATAAAATTTACCTTCCCCCCTTTTTTACATTCACTCGGTCCCCACCTAGTTCTTTTCACAGCGGTCCCCCAAACCCCACCGACCCCACGTCGCAAGCCCCACGTCCCCCTAAACTATCCTGGTCAGCATCATCCATCGCACGCCGTCATCCCCTTTCGCCCACCTGTCGCACACCGTCACACGCATCACCCATCGTTTTGCCAGTCGTACGTCACATTCGCCAGTCACATATTGTGGTAACTTGCTTCCTTTCTCTTCAGTTTTTTCTAATTTCTAAGTGAGTATGCCCAAAGATTTGCATTAAAGTTAAAGCCTGAACGTAATCTTTCTGAGGTGTATAAGAGTTTTATGTTCAAAGTAGTGTTGCATGGAAAACATCGTCGGTAAAATTGGTTTCCAAGGCTAAAATGATGAAAAAAAGAGAAAAAGATGGATTTCACTTTTGTTTTTTTCTCCTTTACTTTTCAATGATAAAGTGGTGGGAGAGAGACTGAGATACAATTATATATATACTGGATAGGATATACAACGCTTACATTAAAGAGTGTGTTCCCACATGAATGAATATAAAAAGCTTAAACATCATATTCTAGTTCAACTACTATACATAGAGATACGTGTAAGTTAGATTAAGTTTCAATTCACTTCTCTTCTAAATTTGGAAGTATTCCACCAGTAATTCACATCAAGGTGGCATTATAATACAAAAGTGAGATATGAAAGTATCTTATTTTGAGAAGTATTATTCAAGGCATGCAAGCTAAGTGTTTTTCTCATGGTAATTAACACTTTATTTGATGAATGAGTTCCTTGATAAGATTTATAGTTTATACAAAACAAAGTATCCTGGTATTGAGGACAATTTTGTTCTAGATATTATTTTGAAATGAAAGAAAATTAATTTATTAGAATAATTAAAAAAAGAAAAATTTTAGTTATTATTATGAAATGTTATTTATTGCATATTATGTGAATAATTACGATTAAAAAGGCCATTTCTTTAAAATAATTGCAATTTCTTTTATTTCATTCAATTGTTTCATTTTAGTTTCCAGATTTATCATTTTCCTAAATTAATTTATTGAATTTATTAACTAAATTATAATCTAATTTTATGATATAATATTTTTAAGGAGTTGAAATCACACTTGTTAAAATTAGCTAATACTTTTATTAATGTTTTTGTCCTCAAAATTATCACAAGTAGCTAAAATAAATTATATATAAGTGTATGGTATTTAATAAGATTCATATCCATTCACGTAATTTGTCAAAAAAAAATCACTTTTCCAAAGTTTATCTTTTTAAATTATATCCTTTTTCATTTCATATTCATCCACCATGTTTTCTTATTTCATATGAAACTCCTCATAACTTTATGATTTGTGTTTTTAAATTTGGATTTATACAATGTCTTATGGTTTAATAAATGGATCGTAGTTGGATGAATGCATTACGAACAATTGATGAATATGAGAATGGTATGGAAGAGTTTATTGAATTTGCTAAAAGAAATGTGATTAAGCTTTATTTGAATTAGTTTTCTGCTTGAATTTTCAGAGTCTGAAAGTCAATTTTAGCCCATACATGATCCGTCTGTGATTAATTTGAGATTAGGAGTTGTTGATTTGGATTAGTGTGATTTTGGGTACATATGCCATGAATAATGATTTATTATGCCTAAATTGCATCATGAGCAAATGATACTACCTACATTTGCTATTTCATTTCAGGAACTCCGTGCAAAATGTCTGGAGAAGCAGCTCTAGAGAAGTTCGCCGCGGCCAAAGTTCAAGCAATCAGGCAATGAACTCTTGGGAGAGATTCACCACGGTGAAATCCAAATTTAGCCGTGCCGAATATCACGTAGTACCTGATTTTTACCTTAGAAGGAAAATAACCCGACCCAGCTTAATGGATTTGACCCAGAACGGTTTATCATGCTAAATTAGGGTATTTTCAAGGTAGAGAGGTGAGGTGGAGGCTGGAGAGGCTTGAGTGAAAAGAGAGGAGAGAAACTTCATTCTCCATCTACCCTACGCACACACTAACACCATTTCATCACATTTCTTCATCATCCATCCATCTATCATGCATTCATCATCCATTCAAAGCTCATTTCCATCACCCATGAGGAGCTGAACATCTCCATCCTCTTGAAGATGAAGTGAGCCGGAGTTCGAAGTGTCGAGAGGGGAGTATTTACTTTCAATCTGTATTTACACTGTAGATTATTAGGACTCCGAGTTGGACTTGGTAATTTGTGTGTAAATGCTTGGTCTCGGTTGAGCCAAACTTGGATTATTGTGTATTGAGTTACTTTGTGATTGACAAAGTAGAATGGACTTCATTTTGCTTACTTAATAAAATCATGTTGTTCTCTTCTATCATCCTAGTTGTGCTTGGTTTTAGAGTCAACAATGTATGGAGTTGATTTTATCACTCTACGATTTCCGTATACACACTAAGTGGTCTTAAGAGATCTCATGGGATGGAGTTCATTTCATGTTGTTTCGGACCCACCAAGTCGTGTAGGGACTTAGAAGGAGATCATTGTATGACGCTCTAGACCCATGCGAATTGTTGGGGTTTTTTATTTCAAAAACTTAGTGCAGAAGTCGATACTTTCCCTAATCTTTTGTGAACCATGAAGGAGAAATTAATTTTCAAGAGGAGCACACTATCACTCCCTTTTCAAATCCAAGCCTGTCTTACTTTTCTTTAACTCAGAAAAATTACAAAAACAAGTTTTAATTTTGTAGTTAGTTTAGGTACATAGCTTAATTTGAATTGAAACCAATTGCATTTTCATTACAAGCATCATCACAAGCTAAGGATTATTGGTACGCTACTAGCTTCCGGTGAGAACGACCCTGGGGTTGTCACTATACAATCCTTAGAAATCAAAATTAATATTCTTGATCCATTTTCAAGGCTAATCAGCGACCTAAGTTTGCAATTTGTGGCTTAATCAGACCAAGAATTTGGCGCCGTTGCCGGGAAGGCTAAGTGCCAATAGTTGTTAGATTGTGTTTTTGTTTGTTAGTTTTGCATCTTTGTCCATAGTATAGGATTAGCTTGTGTATATCTTAGCATTGCATAGTAGATTGCATTTGTTTCTACTGCATTCAGCATAAAATTTGTATTTTTGTTGCGACCAATTTCATTTTTCACCGCGATGCATGCTCATTTTCACAGAGAAATTCTTCTCGGATGTGTTGTGCCGCGACGAAATTTGAAATTCGTCGTGACCAAAATTGCATTTATAAACTAGAGATTCCTCTCAGGAACCTTTCACCGCGACGTAAATTCAATTTCACCGCGGCCAAATTCCACTTTTCATGCTTCATTCACTTCATTCATCTCAATTTTAATATATACATACACTAAAACCATACACACTTTTCATACACACTAGTCATACACTTACACACTACTATCCCCTTCATTTTTTTTGAGTTGTGTTAATTTTGCTCTTGCCTTGAATTTTTCTCTTGTATGGCCAAAAAGAATCAGCTTGAACCTTTTGATCCCGAAATTGAGAGAACATTGAGGGAGAGACGTAGGGCCAGCAAAAGAAAAGAGAAAGGCAAGGCAGTTAAAGATTTAGGCTTAGAAGTAGGAGAGTCTAGTTTGGGGCAATTAGACAGATTAGGAGAGTGTTTAGGAAAAATCATGGCTGAAAATGTACCAAACCCTCAAAACAGAAATATGAATGAAAATCAACAAGGGAATGGTAATAGAAGAAATGGTGAAGAAGAAAGAATGGGGGAGACTAATGGAAATAATAGAAGGAGAACTATAAGAGAAGCCACAACTTCTGATGTTAATTATGATCCATTTACTGCTGCTTGCCCAAATTATGATGTTAATTTTGAAATTAAAGGACTGTTAATTAATTCTCTTCCTAAATTTCATGGCTTGCCAGGAGAGGACCCATACATCCATTTGCATTCATTGTCAATGATTTGCCAGAGCATGAAACCTGTTGGAGCCTCACTTGACCAAGTACTGTGGAAAGTTTTCCACCTACCGCTTGAAGGGAAGGCAAGAGAATGGTTCATGAGTCTACCGAGGCATGTGGCAAATGCCTATCAAAGTTGGGGTAATTTGAGGAAAGCATTTTTGGAAAAGTATTTTCCAGCATCAAGAACTTTATCAATGAGGAAAGAAATCTACTCCGCACGCTAAGAGTATGATGAATCATTATACAATTATTGGAATAGATTTCAAGACCTTCTTTCAAGATGCTTTCACCATCAAATACCATGTGGGCAGTTGATGCAATATTTTTATGATGGGTTGAAGAGCCAAGAAAAAGGAATGCTAGATGCAGCAGCTTGAGGTTCATTAATTGATTTAACCGCTGAAGAAGCTTGGGAGCTTATCAAGAAGATGGCTTTAAACCATCAACAATATAATGTAAGACACACTAGGGCTGCCCATGAAATTGGACATTCAAGTGCCCATAACAGAAGAATGGACACCCTAGAATCAAAGTAGATTCTTTGGAAAAAAAAGTCACATCCCAATTGTCTCTTATCACTGCTGAGTTGAAGAACTTAAATGCTACTAAGACTCTGCCATCCTAGAATCAAAGTAGATTCTTTCAGCAATCTTTTGAAGAATGATA
Source organism: Vachellia pachyceras (assembly GCA_025593235.1). NCBI lineage: Eukaryota > Viridiplantae > Streptophyta > Magnoliopsida > Fabales > Fabaceae > Vachellia > Vachellia pachyceras. Next base: position 6,950 of record JANTPZ010140056.1, on the reverse strand, counting down.
TGAGATATGCTTCTTTGGAGAAAAGGATGGAGTAGTGGGAAACCAAGGTCGAAAACTTGAATTCCTTCATCACTCAACTTTCCAACAATTTTAGTGAATAACAAGCAAGGAGTGGTGGCTCCATACCCTTAAATACTGTCATCAACCACAAAGGGTTAAATGCAATTAACTTGAGAAGTGGGAGGCAAGTGAGATTTGATGATAAAGAAACTTCTGAAAGAAGAGAAGAAGAAATTGAATTTGAAGAGACTCCACAAGCTACTGAAAAAGAGAAGAGGAGTATGGGCACAAAAGAAGAATTGTTGCTGAGAAGAGAGAGTGCTTCACCACAACAAAAAGAAGAAGAGAGTATAGTTTTGGAGCAAGGGTGATTGAGCTTTATTTGTATTAGTTTTCTACTTGAAATTTCAGAGTCTTAGAGTCAATTTTAGCCCATACATGACCTTTTTGTGCTTAAATGTAGACTAGGAGTTATTGATTTGGATTAATGTGATTTTGGGCACCTATGCATTGAATAACGATTTATTGTGGCTAAATTGCATCATGGGCAAACGATACTACCAATATTTGCTATTTCATTTCCGGAACTCCTTACAAAAGGCCAAGGGAAGTAGTGCTAGAAATGTTCACCGTGGCACAATTGTAAATTCACCACGGCCAAAGTTCAAGAAGTCAAGCAAAGGACTCTCGGGTGATGTTCGCCGCAACGAACCATGATATTCGTCGCAGTGAATATCGCGCAGAACCTGAATTTTTGCCTCAGAAGGAAAATAACCCGACCCGGCTTGATGGATCCGACCCATGACGGTTTCTAATGCTAAATTAGGTCATTTTCAACCAGAGAAGTGGGAGGTAGAGGAAGCAAGGTAGAAACACACACACACACACTCTCATTTTTCTCTCATCCATACACTCTCCAAACCCTACCTTCATCCATTACCTTCACCATTCACCCATTCATCATGCTTCATTCATCCATTCATCTGCTGTCTCTACCATCCATGAGGAGCTGAGCATCTCCAACCCCTTGAAGATGGAGTGAGCCGGAGTTTGAAGTGCCGAAAGGGGAGTATTTACTTTCAATATGTATTTACATTATGGATTGCTTAGAATCCGAGTTGGATTTTGTGATTTGTATGTAAATACTTGGTCTCGGTTGAGCCAAACATGGATTATTGTGTATTGAGTTGTTTTGTGATTGACAAAGTGAAATGGAGTTCATTTTGCTTATTGAATGAAGTCTTGTTGTTTTCTTCTATCATCCTAGTTGTGCTTGGTTTTAGAGTCAACATGCATGGATTTGATTTTGTCACTTTGCGATTTCCGTACACACACTAAGAACGCTTCAAGGATTTCATGGAATGGAGTTCATTGCATGTTATTCGTGACCTAATAAGTCGTGTGGGGATTTAGAAGGAGACTATCATATGACGCTCCGGACCTATACGAATTGTTAGGGTTTGTGATTTTGAAAACTTAGTGCAAAAGTCGATACTCTACCTAATGTTTTGCGAACTATGATGGCCTAGTTCATTTTCAAGAGGAACCCACCATAACACTCCCTTTTCAATCCAAATCTACCTTACTTTTCTTTACCACCTGAAAATACCAAAAATAAGTTTTGAATTTTGTAGTTGCATTAGGAACATAGCTTATCTTGAATTGATAAACCATTTGCATTTGCATCACAAACATAATCACAAGCTAAGGAATATTGGTACGCAATCCGCTTCCGGTGAGAACGACCCTGGGGTTATCACTATACAATCCTTGGAAATCAAAATTAATATTCTCGATCCATTTTCAAGGCTAACGACGATCTAAGTTTACATTTTGTGGCTTAGTACGGATCAAGAATTTGGCGCCATTACCGGGGAAGCGAAGTGCCAATAGTCGCTGGATTGTGTTTTTATTTGTTAGTTTTGCATCTTTGTTTGTAGTATATGATTGACTTGTTCATAGGATAGCATTGCATTTTTGCGAACATAAGCATATACACTAGTTCTCATCTGCATTCTGCATCATTTACACACTTTCACCATGACCAATTTCACATTTAGTCACGGCCAATTCTGTTTTTATGTGAGTAATAGCTGTCTGTGCACTTTCGCCGGGACCAAATTTTATTTTTGCCGTGATGAAATTTAATTTTGGCCGTGGCCAACTTTTGCCCAGTGAACTATTTCTTTACATTCCAATTTTTTTCCCTTTTCCAGTGCATGCATACATATCATATTTGCATCTTTCATTTCCCTACTTCTTTATTTTGTTTGGATTGAATTCTTTTAATTTATTTTACCCCAAAACTCTCATTCTTTTGTAGGAAATTATGGAAGATCATTTCTCTCAAATTCTTGCATCCATACAGAATTAATTAGAGGATCTCCAAACATGATGCACAATCAAAAGAGATGTTCACTTGGGCATGAAGGTGATAATCCATTTCCCATTTCAACCTATGAACCACACCACCAACTCTCATTCCAAACCTCCCAACCATATTATGAGTCTCCTTATCCATCGTATAATCCATATTTTGAACCCATGCAACCATTACACCAACCACCATATAATCCATTCTCTTCACCAAATGAATCATATCAACAACACCTTTCACCATCCTACCTACCTAACCCTAACTCTTCATTCACACCTCATAACCATAATTTCCAACCTACCTTCCACCAACCTCAACCATCATATGAAACTTATCCTCCACCCGAACCTATCACCATCCAACCAAGTAGACTAGATATCCTTCCTTCTTCACAAAACCTGGATGACCTGACCAATGCCTTGAACAGAAAATATGATACACTCAAGGAGAAATACCTTGTGTTACTCATGCAAGGGACATCCGAAAGTTTTAAGGAGATGAAAAATATCGATGAATTCTTCACTGCATACTATGATCATATGCTATGGTGAAGACTGGAGGCAAAGAGGGAAATCTTTGGGCTGAAAAACCACAAGGGAATGAGCATGGAGAGAGTCATCAAGCTCCTGTACCTCTAGGTAATATTGTTCCTATCTTTGAGGAAAATAATTCACATCTCATCACTATTAGCTTTATTGAATCTTCAATGATGATAGTGAGGATGAGGTGGATGAAGACATTGTTATTGAGCATCCTCATATGTTTGAAAATTCTGATTCTCATTTGGATGCATGTTGTGATGCTTTAATTGGGGATGTTGCTTGCACTATCACTACCTCCTTATATGATAATCATGATTTTCCTCCTAGTACTATACATGATAGGGATATAGAATTGAATAACACTTTACCTTGTTCTTGTGATGATGATGTCATATGCATGTTTTGTATTGATGAAAAGAAAGATAAACTTGTAGAATGGCTTCAAAAGAACTTTGGTAAAGAACATGACAAATCTAATAGTACTAGAGATGCTAAAATTGATAAGCATGAACTTGTGAAGGATGATCCCCTAAGTAAGGATTCTAAAGTTTTAATTGACAAAATCATAAATGAGAAAGAATCCTGTCATGAAAATGAATCCTCTAGTGAATACAACGATGATATGTTGAGATCCCAAGGCTGTAAATTTTTAACATCCACTTTACAAGCACAAAAGGATTTTAACAATGTGGTTGATTGCTTGATTCCTACTGAAGGGAATCCTATTGACTTTCTTGGTTGTGATTCATACTTGGAGAGTTTTGTTCCTAAGACATTGTCAATTCACTCTAAACCTCTCCACATCTGTATTATTAGATTAGATACTGTTGTTGGTCAAATGTTTATTTTACAGAGTCACACCAAGCAAAGTGGTGTTTACAAGTCCAATGTTTCAACGCCTCTACTCATTAATCAGAAGCATCTTCCTGGACGGTCCAACATGGGAGGAGTTGAAATAAAGGAATTCATGCTTCTTATTCGGGATGAGAACTTCTCCTACAAGAGTTTAAGGAGATTTAAGCGAAAGGTTGTCTCTTTCCTCTCTTGTTTTCTTCTTATTATCATTTGGTAATTAGACTGAAAGGGTAATGATGAAAACAAGTGTGGGGGAGACTTTCTAGTAGGATTAGCTGTTTATTTCTTTTAGATTGCTTTTGAATTAAATAAACTCCCCTCATTTCGATCTCTAGCTTTCTTTATGTCAAGTGGAACATGAAAAGTTGCTTGCTGCAGATTTAGTGTGAACTTTGTTTTTGCAGCTGTATATGGATTTTTCCTATGCTGTTTTCTGAATTTTGTTGCATGAGTGCTTGAATGTTTGATATTGCTTGTGAATGCCACGCGCATTGATTTATAAATCTTACCTTCCAATCATTGGGGACAATGTTTGAATTAAGTGTGGGGGGAGATTTAGAATTTGGAGTATTCCCAAGTAATATTTTTGATTTTAACGTGCAACAGAAATTCGTTGAAGGATATTGTGGGGCCATTTTTGTCATGAAACTTTTGAAATTTCAAGTTTCTTTTTCATTTTTTTTGAAAAAAAAGAGAGAAGAGGATGTGAACACAAATTTTGCTGTCTGAACCTTTTCGCCGCGACCAATTACGTTGTTCGCCGCGGCGAAAGCCCTTAAATAAGCAGTTCAACCTCTCGGGTGAAGTTCGCCGTGACCATCTTATGGTTGCGCTGCGGCGATAGTCAAAAGCACACAGAACCACCTCTCGGGTGTGGTTTGCCGTCACCAACTTATTGGTTAGCCGCAACGAAACCTTGGTGCTAAAAAAATTTAATTAAAAAAATTAGGTTATAGATTAGTTTTCGAAATAAAAGTTCTTCTCACCTTTAATGTCTTTAACATTCCTGAGCAAAGCTTATGAAAATGTGACTTTCATAGTTAATGCATTAGGAAGTTGATTCATGAGCCTAAGGATCAAAGTAATTAGTTAATAGCATTTTTCGAGTTATTGGTAATTGATTAGCGGATATCAGTTGTGAATTTGCCTTTTGCAATTTTGGTTCTTGAGACTGTTTAATTGAGACTTTAGCCTTGTCGTGAGGATAATTGGGCCTATTTTCATTTGATTAGAGTGGGTCTGTCTTGATTCGTAATCTCTCTAGAACATGTCTTGATTCTTAATCGAAACTTTATGATCCAATATTTTGTGAAAAGGATAGAGGCCTTCATTTCAAAACTTTTCATTTAGTCCAAACACAAACCCTTCATTATCTCACCATTTTGCTAGCCCTTTGAGCCATGCACTCTTGAAAACTAGCATTTGAAAAATCCAACCTTAAATGTGCAAGTATATGTGAAAGAGATATGTAGGTGAGCATTTTATTTAAAAAAAAAAGAAAAGAAAAAAAAGAAAAGAAAAAAAGAAAAGAAAAAAAGAGCAATAAAATATATATATTATAGATGTAAATAAATGTCTCTTGAGTCTTGTAAAAGAATTTATTCTATTTTTCAGTGCTATGTATTCAAGAATTTCATTTCACTCCATTATTTCACTCCATTAATGTTAGAACCCATCATCCATTTTAAACCTTTAAGCCCTCTTGATTCATATTATATTGATCTTGTGCTAGAGAGGCAGAATAATTATAAGCCTATGGTAGAGATTCGAATGAGCAGACCATAAGGGAAAATTGTCCTTGCTTGGTGAAGTGACAGAGACACTTCTACCTTTGGAGAGGAAGTCTTCTTTATTCGGTCTATTGAATTGAAATTTTTAAGGACTAATTTATAATTGATTTTTCCATTATCATTGCTAATCCCTTGATGAATGTTTTTACCAAGTTCTGTAGTCCTGGACTGATGAGTACATTTCCAATGCATTTATTGTTTTTAAGTTTTTGAAGAAGCTTTGTCTAGGAGTACAAAGGTTTAAGTGTGGGGGAATTTGATTGAGCTTTATTTGTATTAATTTTCTACTTGAAATTTCAGAGTCTTAGAGTCAATTTTAGCCCATACATGACCTTTTTGTGCTTAAATGTAGACTAGGAGTTATTGATTTGGATTAATGTGATTTTGGGCACCTATGCACTGAATAACAATTTATTGTGCCTAAATTGCATCATGAGGACACGATACTACCAATATTTGCTATTTCATTTCAGGAACTCCTTACAAAAGGCCGAGGGAAGCAGTGCTGGAAAAGTTCACCACGGCACAATTGTAAATTCGCCACGGCCAAAGTTCAAGAAGTCAAGCAAAGGACTCTCGGGTGAGGTTTGCCGCAACGAACCATGATATTCGCCACAGCGAATATCGTGTAGAACCTGAATTTTTGCCTCAGAAGGAAAATAACCCGATCCGGCTTGATGGATCCGACCCATGACATTTTCTAATGCTAAATTAAGTCATTTTCGACCAGAGAAGGGGGAGGCAGAGGAAGCAAGGCAGAAAGACACACACACTCATTTTTATCTCATCTACACACTCTCTAAACCCTACCTTCATCCATTAATGAATCTGATTTTTATCTCATCTAATTTTTACCTCAGAAGGAAAATAACTTGACCCAGCTTAATGAATCTGAGCCAGAACAGTTTATCATGCTAAATTAGGGTATTTTTGAGGCAGAGAGGGGATGAGGAGTGTAATATCCATAATTTCATACTAAATGAAATAAAGGCTAATCTGACGACTAAGATGATGAATTAGAAACGAGAAGTAGATAGCTCAAAAAAAAAAGAAAGATTAAGGGCCGAAAGTTCAGGCACGGAGTTCCGTGTGAATTCCAAAATTAAGTATATTTGCCTTAGAAGTAATATGAGGATGGGAAACCTTATAGGAAGGGACCCATATGTCATTTAATAAAAGACCAAGGGCATAAAGGTCTTTCAGAATCAAAAGTAAGGGCAAAATAGTAATTTTGCAAAAAGTAGAGAAGGTAAGGGCAAAATAGTAATTTTGCAAAAAGTAGAGAAAGTAAGGGCAAAATGGTAATTATGAGAAAGTTAAAGGGTATTTTGGTCATTTGACAAAAGAAAAGTCAAAGTCAAAGTCAAAAAGTCAACCAGTTGACCA
>JANTPZ010140049.1:0-13199 GCA_025593235.1 Vachellia pachyceras | reverse complement strand
TTTTGCCTACCATTATTAGCTCTAACTCTTCCTCTTTCTCACTTTCTCTCTCAAGAACTCAATATTCCAGCAGCCAAAATTCATCATAATCCATGAAATTAAACCATTGAAAGTGAAGAGGAAAGTCTAGAGATTAAAATAGAGAAGATTTCATCAAGAAATCCCACTTACCTTGAAGTTTTGTGAAGATTTTCTTCTCTTGACCTCAAGAATGGAAGACACCATTTCCTCTCCTTCCTCTTCTCTTTCTTGTCGTGAAAAGTGGCTGAAAGTGGGGGGAACTTTTCTGCTTTATTTAATCTCACTTAAAAGAAATGAAAGGCTAAGATTAAGCCTTAACACTTAAGCTTAATTTAAGGAATGAGATGATGCCACCTTAAGGACATTTGCTTAGCTCTCATTGGCTCTTTAAAAGCAGAAATAATGGCTGTAATGGGCTGGTAGAATCTGGTTTGGTTAGCCCAACTGGATCCCATTCGGTTACTTTTACCGATTACACTTTTTACCGGTAAACTTAACTTTATTCCGGTAAATCTTTTTATACTTTTCTGGAGATATTTTCTTTCTCATTTAATCTCCATAATTTCATCTTGAATATAAAAAAAAATTATTATTCCCAAAATACCCTTTACTTTTCTCAAATTTTATAGGATTAATTTATCCTGTCTAAAATCCCTGAAACGGAACAATCGGAGAGCAAATTTCTTTTAGGGCATTGAAAAATACTATATTTTTCACTGATTCTCAAGCCCTTTTCCTTTTTCCAAAATGCCCTCTAGATTTTCCAAAATTAATTTTTGAAATAATTATTTTCCAGGGATTTTTCCCAATTTTCGGGAAAATAACCTTAATTGTACTCTGGATAATAATTTTATCAAATACTATATAATTCACTGGATTTTCCATATTTTTCTCCAAATTTTTGAAGAGCTCCTAATATTTCAAATAATTATTTTTCCCCTTTTTCCCTTCAAAATTCCGTAGACGGAAATCAGGTCCAAATTTGGAAAATCCGTGTTACGTCATTGCGACCGGTACGTCGATATCTATCTTTTGGGCATCTGTAAATTTTTCTGATATTTTGGTCAATTGGTTGACTTTTTGACTTTGACTTTGACTTATCTTTTGTCAAATGACCAAAATGCCCTTCAACTTTCTCATAATTACCATTCTGCCCTTACTTTCTCTACTTTTTCCAAAATTACTATTTTGCCCTTACTTTTCATACTGAAAGACCTTTATGCCCTTGGTCTTTTATTAAACGACATATGGGTCCCTTCCTATAAGGTTTCCCATCCTCATTTTGCTTCTAGGGCAAATATACTTAATTTTAGAATTCACACAGAACTCCGTGCCTGAACTTTCGGCCCTTAATCTTTCTTTCTTTTTGAGCCATCTACTTCTCGTCTCTAATTCATCATCTTAATCCTCATATTAGCCTTTATTTCATTTAGCATGAAAATTATGGATATTACAGTACTCCTGGACAAAGCTTTTCAAAAACTTGAAAATGATCAATACATTCAGAAAATATACCCATGAGTCCAGGACTACGGAACTTAGTAAAAACATTCATCAAGGAATTAGCAATAATAATGGTAGAGACAATTGTAAATCAAACTCTAAGAGAATTCAATTCAAGAGACCAAATAAAAGAAACCTTCTCTCAAAAGGTATAAGTGTCTCTCTCAGCTCACTATGTAAGGACAATTTTCACTCATGGTCTGCTTATTCGAATCTCTACCATAGACTTGTAATTATTCTACCTCTGTACAACAAGATCAACAGAATGTGAATCAAGAGTGCTTTTAGTTTTAAGGAGGAAGATGGGGTCTAAAGATAATGAAATGAAATGAAATTCTTGAATACACAGCACTGAAGGAGTACAATCACGTCAATACTTTGCAAGACTTTTAGAAAATTTCATTTTCAAACATTACATTTCTTTTCTCTTTATTTTTTAATTTTTGTTTCTTGTTTGTTTTTTTTCTTTTCTCTTTTTTTCGTTTTCTTTTATAGATAGAACAATTCAAATCCATAATTTCATCAACATATGCTTGCATAAGCAAGGATATTTTTTCAAATGCTGGTTTTCAAGAGTGAATGGCTCAAATGGGTAGTAAATGATGAAATAATGAAGGGTTTGTGTTTGGGCTAAATGAAAGGGTTTGAAATTAATGCCTCTATCCTTTCCACAAAATATTGGGTCATAAAGCGTTGATTAAGAATCAAGACAAGTTCTAGAGAGATTACGAATTAAGACAGACCCACTCTAATCAAATGAAATTAAGTCCAATTATCCTCACGACAAGTCTAATGTCTCAATTAAACAGTCTCGAGAACAAAAAACGCAAAGAAGCAATTTAAAATTGATCTACGCTTAGCATTTACTAATAACTCGAAAAACACGATTAACCAAAAAACTTTGATCCTTAGACTCATGCGTCAGCCACCCAATGTATTTGCTACAAAAATCGCAGTTTTATAAGCATTGCTCACGAGTGTTAAAGGCAATAAAGATGAGAGGAAATTTTTATTTTGAAATCAAAAACCTAAATTTATTTTTTTTTGTGCACTAAAGTTTCGCCACAGCTAACCACAAAGTTGGTCGCAGCAATTCACACTCGAGTGGTGGTTCTGTGTGCAAGTAATTTTCACCACGGCACAACCACAAGAAGGTCGCGGCGAAACTCACCCAAGAGGCTAAATTGTTTTATTTAGAAACTTTCACCGCGGCGAACAACAAATTTGGTCACGGCGAAAATGGTCAGAGAGCAAAAGTGTAGTTCAGTTCCTCTAGAAATTCATTGATTTTTGAAATTTTTTTTTAAAAAAACTTGAAATTGCAAAGTTTTGAGACAAACGTATAGCCTAACATTATCCTTCAAAAATTTTAGTTGCATGTTAAAAATCAAGATGCTGCTTGGAAACACTCTAAATCCTAAATCTCCCCCACACTTAAATTAAACATTGTCCTCAATGATTGGAAGGAAAGATTTAACAATCAAGGCACACGGCATTCGCAAGCAACATCGAACATTCATGCACTCATGCAATGAAATTCAGAAAACAGCGTAGGAAAAACATTCATATATACATAGAGGTGAAGAACAAAGTTCACAACAAAATCTGGATTCAAACCACAACTGTATCAAAGTTCAAACCAAAAAGAAAAACATGCAACATAGCTAGTCATCCCCCTGCATCGCTGAATCTCCCTCAGAATCCACATTGGCAGCAACCTTTTCCTCCTCAGTCCCCTCCGCTGCTTTGCCTTCTCCAGATGGTCCGGCTCATAAAGGTCCTGCACACTAATGTCATGCTCCTCTGGAGGCAGCTCAAAATGCAAGCTCTGTGCAATCAAATCGTCCATCCTCCTTCGATACCTCCGCTCCCTCTCAAACTACTAAAGCATCGAGATTCTGAACTGCTAGAAATGAGCAGCCAGACTCTCAAGTATAACGGGGGCTGGTGATGCTGGGTGAACGGCTGGTTCCTGTGGTACTGGTGCCTCCCGCTCCTTAGCTAGCAGATCGTCTATATCGATAAAAGGTTCAGGCTGGGGTGAGGGAGCTCAACGGATCCTCTTATAAATAAAAACAGGGACAGGGGCAAACGGATGATCCTCAGGGTACTCTAGGACCTCTAACTCAGTGAACATGCTAGAAATGAGATGTGGGAACGATGGCCTTCGTGGTTTTGGAAGTGAGGTTCGCTAAGTGACTAGTGGGCAAGATGTTGCTACAAACAAGGTGGATAAATGGTTTTGTTTCAGGGAAATCATAGTGTAGCACATTTGTATAAATGTGAGAACCACATGCAGTATCTAATACCCATGCAGAGGAAGTAGAAAAATGAATATATATAACATAAATACCTGAAGAGATAGCCCCACTATCCTTCTTTTTATTTTTCAGATCTTACAGGAAGAGTTTGCAATTTCTTTTCCAATGACCAGGTTCATTGCAGAAATAGCAGACTCTATCCTTTGGAGGCTTAACCTTATCAGGCGTGGAATTGGTTTTAGGTTTGTTTCGCATTCTGGACTTACCAGTGAAGCCTTTACCCTTCCCATTTCCCTTGCCTTTACTTTTCATACCCTTTCGTTTCTGAACAATCAAAACAGTGCTAGGCTTTTTCTTGATGCTCTGTTCAGCTATTTTGATCATCCCATGCAGTTCAGAAACGGATTTCTCCATGTTGTTAATGTTGTAATTCATGACAAACTGGTCATAACTGTCAAGGAGTGAGTTCAAAATTAAATCTGTTGCTAACTCCTGACTCATGCGAAATCCAAGCCTCTCAAGGTGATCAATGTAGCCTTTAATCTTTAACACATGAGAGCTAACTGATGCACCCTCAGCCATCTTGTGGGAATGAAAGGCCTTATTGGTCTCAAACCTTTCCTGCCTTGCCTGTTGCTGGAACATTTCCTTAAGATGAACAATCATCTCATATGCCTCCATATGTTCCAGATCTCTTTGGATCTCTGGAACAATGGTGGCTAGTATAAGGCATCCTACATCCACAGAGTCATCCTTATGCTTCAAGTAAGCATCTCTATGAGCTCTGGGAGAAGGCTCATCAGGAATAGGTCGATCAAGGACATAAACCTTTCTTTGGTGTTTGAGAACAATTCTCAAGTTCCTGAACTAGTCAAGAAAGTTTGTCCCATTGAGTTTTCTTTCTCAGGGACCGATCACAATGTTAGTGTAGCAGTATTAGTTATCGACATGATTCTACAATTTCAAAATACGCAAAGCATAAAGTAATCTCCCACTGAATTAATAACCCTCAATATAATTAGTGGGCTAAGACCCATATTTCACTTAAATTTAACTCTGCTTTGGTAAGACCTTAAATTTAAGTTATTTAGGTAGGTAACCCTCTACCAATTACATCATATGTAACTTAGATTTTATGGGATTCTGTCATCATATGACCCAACATGTTTAATTCCATCTAATGCCTTGAGATCCAAAACCATTTTGATAATCTCAATTAAGTCAAGACAATAATGAATTGTATGAGTAGACCATTACTCATAATTGTCTTCACAAGATAACTCAAATGCATCCACAGTGGTAGAACCTACAACTGAGCAATTGAGGTTTTGAAAATTATTCATTAATTGACGGCATTATGACTTAAGATTCATTTGGAGGGCTCAACGAATTAATTTTACAAATATATTACGGGTTGTTATTGCATATCATATAATACCATATTTAATTATTTGCAAAATATTATGCATTGATCTAATCAAAAGCATATAATAAATGTGAGACAACATGGCTGTCCTAACCTAAATCCTACCAAGCCAATGAGAGGAATTTTTGAAAAGATTAAAAGATTACATTGAAAGAAACCTTGTTTGAACATACAAGGGGAGTGAGATGAGAGAAGAATGTACATCAAGAATCTTTAGAGGAAGGCATGAGAAGCAGGCTGTATTGAAATTTTACAACCCCTTGTAAAATTAAAGCCATGTTGTTTTACCATACACATTCAATCATTCAAGATCAAATCACAATAAACAATGATTTATACAATACAGATGATTCTTATTGTGTTCAGATTATATTACGCTACGTGATTGAGCTTTATTTATATTAGTTTTCTACTTGGATTTCCAGAGTCTTAAAGTCAATTTTAGCCCATATATGATCCTTTCGTGCCTAAATGGATATTAGGAGTTGTTGATTTAGATTAATGCAACTTTGGGTTCATATGCCATGAACAATGATGTTATTGTGCCTAAATTCCATCATGAGCAAATGATACTACCAAAGTTTTACTATTTCATTTCAGGAATTCTGTCCAAAAGGCAAGGGAAGCAGCTATGGATAATTTTGCCACGGCACAATAACAGTTTACCATGGCCAAAGTTCAATCAAATAGGCAATGAACTATCGGGAGAGGTTCGCCACAGCGAATATCGCGTATCAGAACCTGATTTTTACTCCAGAAGGAAAATAACCCGATCCAGTGTAATATCAGTGTTTTTCTGAGATTGAAATGAAGGCTGATCGGTAATTATGAGATGATTTAAGGCCCATAGATAAAAGCATGGAAAATAAGGAAGTAAGAGGATATTAAACATTGTTGGCTTCAGCCAAAAATTTTGTTGACTGAAGCATGTGGCACAGAGAGCCTCTAGACTTCGTTGGCTTCAGCCAAAAATTATGTTGGCTGAAGCATATGACACAGAGAGTGTCCTTTAGCCAAGTTGCTTGTTGGCTGAAGTATGGGATGCAGTGAGTACCAAACAAGGGCGTTTTGGTCATTATAAAGATATGCAAGGGCATTTTGGTCATTTGACAAAGTCAACGTCAAAGTCAAAAGTCAACTGTTGACCAAAAAAATTTACAGATGCCTAATGGACAGAGCTCGACTCGGGAAGCATAACCTTGAATCACGGATTTTGCAGATTCGGACTCGATTTCCGTCTATAAAATTTTGAAGGGCGAAAAAGGGTAAAAATAATTATTTAAGATATCAGGAGCCCTCCAAAAATTTAGAGAAAAATATGGAAAGTCCAGTGAATTTTATAGTATTTAATAAAATTATTATCCAGTGTACAATTAAGGTGATTTCCCCAAAAATTGGGAAAAGTACCCGAAAAAGACCCGAAAATCCCTGAAATATAATTATTTCAAAAATTAATTTTGAAATATCTAGAGGGCAATTTGAAAAAAGGAAAAGGGCTAGAGGATCAGTGAAAAATATAATATTTTTCAAGGCCCTAAAAAATGTTGCTTTTCGATTGTACGTTTTCAGGGATTTTGGACAGGATAAATTAATCCTGTAAAAATTGAGAAAAGTAAAGGGTATTTTGGGGATAATAATTTTGTTATATTCAAGACGGAATTATGGAGATTAAATGAGAAATAAAATATCTCCATAAAAGTAGAAAAAGATTTACCGGAATAAAGTTAAGTTTACCAGTAAAAAGTGTAATCGGTAAAAGTAACTAAATGGGATCCAATTTGGTTAAAGTAACCAAAAGGTAAATCATCTTTTTACTGCCATAATGACAGCTTTTTGAGGGTTATTAAGAGATGGACAAGTGTCCCTCATGTGGCTCCATCTCAACCATTGAATTTCATTTAATTTGCAAGATGAGATCTTGGCCCTTAAATCAATTATGAGTGAATAATTAAATGGATAATTCCCCTCCACTTCCAGCCCATTTCACACAACACCATCAGCTGCCCAAGGAGGAGAGAAAGACTCCATGTGCAAGGGGAAAAGAAGAGAGAAAGCTTGGGTGCAATTAAGGGTAAGTAAGTTTGATACCTTAAGTTATATATAGAATTGCTCCTTGCAACTTCTTCTTCCTCTTCAATGGATTAGAATTTTGATTTAACTCCTATTTCTCAAGATTCCAAATTAGTGTTCTTGAGAGAGAAAGTGAGAAAGAGGAAGAGTTAGAGCTAATAATGGTAGGCAAAATGCTCCTTGTGTTGAAATGAGTAGTTTGGTATATATATTGTGCTTGATTGATGGTTGGTTGTTGACTTTGTAAATTTGGGATTGCAAAACCCTAAGGGGAATGCTGCCAAAATTTTTATGGAAAGAGGGAGAGTTGAATTTAAGTCATATTATCCATGGGAATAAGTTTAGAAACCAGAAAATGATGATAGATACCATGGAAATTTGAAAAGGAATCACTTTCCTTTCACTTGGGAAGTTTCGTGCAAATCTGGAAAGTGGTCAAAGGAGTGTTGTTTTGATGATTTTAATGCTTCCAATGGCTTTAAAATGAGTTTTTGTGTAGGGTATAAGTGTTGGGAAGCATTATAAACTATTAAGGCAAGTTAAAATGCTCTAGGGAGTTAAGGAAGTTCAAGGGAAGTTAATGAAGTTGTAAAGTGGTTTTTGCTTTGATAGTGGCTTATGTTTGATAGCCATTATGTTTTCCATTTTGTAGGCAAGGGTTAAATTCAAGAGGGTGATTTTAAAGTGATCAAGACAGGTTACAAACTCAAGAGCAAAGTTAAGAAACAAAGGTAGCAAAGATTTCTAACTTTACCTAACAATGTTGTGAAATTATTCCATGACTTGATGACATGGTTGAAATGTGTTTATAAGTGATATTATGTTATGGCCATATGCATGAATATGTGCTTGGTACACATTTTACTTTGTACACATTTCTTTATAAACTCAAAGCATGTCATGCAATTTTCTTCATGTATGTTAGTAAGCTTTGCTATTGGGATTTCCATGAAATCTCACCCTCTCCCACTAACCATTTCTAGGTACAAGTTCATCAAAGGGAAAGGAGAAAGTATATGATGCATGAAGCAAGGAATTTGTCATGATTTTGATCATGCAACTATGTTGTAATTATATGAGCATGTTTGAATTTATGTATGGCATGTAATATGTGATGTAAACCTATGAATGTTTGGCTAATATGGGATGGATAATTATCCCTAATTACATGATTAAACATGGTTAAGAAAGGATTAGAAGTTAGGGTTTCAAATGGTAAAATTTGGAATTGAAAAGTTTGGTTAAATGTTGAAGTTAAGTAACCAAACCCCTAAATTTGGCCTGTCAAAAAACATAGCAAGTGAACTCAAAATGATATGAAATTTTACAGAAACATACTTCACATTGCACGCTTTAAAACAAGCCAAAGAAAACTGAATTTGGAGTTTTGTACAGAAAGTTATTAAGTTCCAAAGTTTGAAGAAAATCACTGAAAAACCTGGGGAAAAAAAGGACCAAATGAACAGTACTTTTTCACGAATTAAACTGTATCATTTGGGCAAGTAAATGACTCAATGAGTATTTTTTTTCTTATAAAGGAACTTACAGGCTTCAAATAGAAATTGGAAGCACTCAATTTTGATTTTTCTAGAATTAGTTATGAATTTTCAAAGTTAGTCCAAAATACAGTGAATAGTAACCTTTAAAAACTTGAAAGTTTTCAAAGTAAACTATTTGGACTTTTTAATCACTTTGAGGCTTCCTGTTGATTCCAAAACATTATATAATGAAGCTAAGGGTTAAGTTAAGGTATGTCACACCCAGCTTGATGGATCCGACCCATAACAGTTTCTAATGCTATTTTAGGGTATTTTCGAAAGGAGAAAAGAGAGGAGGCTGCTAGAGAGCAAAGAGAGGATAGCATCTCATTCCCATTTTCACTCCACCCACACACTAACACTATTCCACCCCATTTCTCCACCATCCATCCATCTATCATACATCCATTATCCATTCGAAGCTTGTTTCCATCATCCATGAGGAGCTGAACATCTCCACCCTCTTCTAGATGAAGTGAGCTGGAGTTTGAAGTGCCGAAAGGGGAGTATTTGCTTTTAATCTGTATTTACATTACGGATTACTTGGATTCCGAGTTGGACTGTGTAATTTGTGTGTAAATACTTGGTCTCGGTTAAGCCAAACTTGGATTATTGTGTATTGAGTTTTTTTGTGATTGATAGAGTAGAATGGAGTTCATTTTGCTTATTCAATGAAATCTGGTTGGTCTCTTATATCATCCTAGTTGTGCTTGGTTTTAGATTCAACAATGTATTGAGTTGATTTTGTCACTTTGCGATTTTTGTACACACACTAAGTGGTTTAAGGGATTTCATGGGATGGAGTTCATTTCATATTGTTTCGGACCCACCAAGTCTTTTGGGGATTTAGATGGAGTTCATCGTATGCCGCTCCGGACCCAGCGAGTTGTTGGGGGTTTTTTATTTCGAAAACTTAGTGTGAAAGTCAATACTTTCCCTCATCCTTTGCGAAATATGATGGAACACTTTGTTTTCAAGAGGCACTCATCATCACATATACCCTTCTCTTTCTTAAGGTTGTATTTACTTTCGTCCTCAATCAAGAAAATACCAAAAACAAGTTTTCTTTTGTAATTACTTTAGGTATATAGCATAACTTGATTTGAAAAAACCGATTGCATTTGCATAACAAGCATAATCACAAGCTAAGGACATTGGTACACCATACTAGCTTCCGGAGGGAACGACCCTAGGGTTGTCACTATACAATCCTTGGAAATCACAATTAACATTCCTGATCCATTTTCAAGGCTAACCAATGACCTAAGTTTACAATTTGTGGCTTAGTCAGATCACTACGCATGTGGGGTCGAGAGGCAGCACATAAACCCATGACCATAACAATACATCACATGTATTGCATATTCATATCATATATGAATTCGTAACCTTATGAACGCATGAACATATTCACGAGAACAAAACCGTACTTGTGTATACGTCATATGTATACGAACATATATCCCTTCATATGAGCATACTCGAAAACACATACATCATGTATCATATATAGAATTAAAACCCAAATGTTATGTATCACATACATTATTCATACATTCTTACAACATACATGCTTCAAGAATATGAGAACCCATATATCATATTCTCAGTCATGACGCACATATGAATTCAAGAAAGCATACATCTCATGCTAATCACATAAACTCAATTTAAATGCACAATTGACCTGGCTCTGATACCACTGTTGGG
This sequence comes from Vachellia pachyceras, assembly GCA_025593235.1. Classification (NCBI taxonomy): domain Eukaryota; kingdom Viridiplantae; phylum Streptophyta; class Magnoliopsida; order Fabales; family Fabaceae; genus Vachellia; species Vachellia pachyceras. The sequence goes on along the minus strand of JANTPZ010140049.1, from coordinate 2,670 downwards.
ATTAGAACGTACATGCAGCGGAATTTAAAATTTTTCTTAACCCCAAATATGGATATGTTTTAGATCGAGGAGATAAAGGCGTACCTTTTGTGTTTTGAGATTGTCCCTTCCTTTGCTTCTGGATCTCTTTAGATTCCACAACCTTCTGCATTCTTACTTCCAATCACAAGGAGCTGACGTTTCCTTTATCACCTCCCTCTACCGGTATCCATGCGAACAGTCCCCAACAATGCTAGCGTGCTAGCGCCTCTACGTTTCACTCTCTCTAGGGTTTTGTGACTCAAGAGTGTATTCAAATTCAGAATGGATGACTCTACTATTCACGAGCACTCATGTTTATAGAGCTCATGGGGTGCATCATAATCCAAGATTAATCTTTTATTAATCTTGAAGATCCAAATTTGAATTTCAAAAATATATTCAAGATTAATCATTATTAATCTTGAAATTTGAATTTAAAATGATATTCAAGATCTAATCTTGAATTTTGAATTTCAAAAAATATTCAAGATCTAATCTTGAAATTTGAATTTCAAAAGATATTCAAGATCCACTCTTAATTAATCTTGAAATTCGAAATTTGAAATTCAAAAGATATTCAAGATCTAATCTTGAGATTTGATCTTCAAAAGATATTCAAGATCTAATCTTGATTAATCTTGAAATTTGAAATTTGAAATTCAAAATGTGAAATTCAAATTTTGCAATCTTAATTTGGATTAAATTGATCTAATCAAATCATATCCATTTAATTAATCCAAATAATGAGCCAACAAATTTCATTTATCTTTATAAATTAAATTAATGTTGGTTATTTAATTTATTAAATAAATTAAATATTAAACTAACACACACAAATATTATTTACATAATATTGTGCAATTTCAAATTTTAACATATATATACATATATATATACTTAAAATTCGAATAAACCCCATAAATAAAGCTCATGTTGGGTTGTTCATGCGTGTGAACATGTAAGCCTATATAAAGTTGGCAGTGGGCTAATCTCACCACAAGCCCATAAGTCGCAAGCGGTCTCTAGCAAGACATTACGACTACCCAAATCATACAGGGATCGTTAACACGACGCAACCTTTTATGTAACCACATCACATCCCTTTTGTCATGCGATATGTCGGTCAAGGATGAGGCATGGATGACGTTCCTGACCATTACTTTCCCGATCCCTGAGTTGTTTAATTTCTCAGACTCACTCATCGAAGGGCCCAGTAATATCTCTCAACTAATGTGATGGACAAATCCCATCTTGATCACTTACATTCCTCTACATGAAAACCCTTAAGCCCGATTATAGCCTTTATCATCACCCGGTCAAAGGTGACTTTTAACTAGGTCAAAGCTTAGTGACTTTCATGCCGGAATCCATGAAAATCTAAGGTCAAAGGGCATTGTGATGTGATTACATATGAGATAAGCTAGTGACTTAATCCATGCAGCTTTCTCATAGCGGATTGGTCCAGCATCTTGATCTCTTACAAGTGCCTATGACTCTAACTCGTATCTTCATACCTTATCAAAGTCATACTGGTCCTACCTTACCTACACTCCCGCATAGACAACCAACCAGGGATATTTAAGAGAATGTTCATAATTCGTTTATGGATGCAATTATCATAATAAACATGCAAATCATATGATAATTAAATGAAGAAAATAAATTAAAATAAATAATATGCGAAGTACAATGATTGGCCCTAGGGCACAATTTCCAACATTTTTCCCCTATAGATCACTTAATAAGCTAAATTTAGAAATTGGAACGACTCAGTTTAGATTTTTCTAGAATTAATTATGATTTTTTAAAGTTAGGCCAGAAATCTGGAAAATGAGCCAGTGTACAGTAATCGTGTTTTTTTTTTAAAAAAAATTTTTAGGTTCACTAAAAAGGACAATTTGAAATTATCAAAGGCCATAAAGTGGTTCGAAAGTGATCTAATATGAGAATATAGGGGGAAAGTAAGAGGTGTTACAACGGGAGGAAAGAGACGAGAGCGGGCAGCGATGGAGAGCGAATCCTAGGCGCGGGAGCTAGGCGGGAGAGAATAGCCGTGCGGCTAGGTAAGTGAAAGTGAGAAATGGAGTTAATAAAGGGATTAAAGGGGCCTTTAGGCGCCCTATCTCAGGATTGGGCGCCTGAAGGATCACTCCTGAGATAGGGCTCCTAAAATTCACACATGCCATTTTCACTCCATTTTGTTTAAAAAAAGACGTGAATTTCAGTGGTAAAAACTATACTCTGTAGTAGTGTCATACGAATATTTATTTTCTTAAATGATTTTATTTATTTCCATTTATGCAAATCTGTTTAATTTATACATCAGATATGAGTAAGAAGCATAACATAAGGGGAAAAAATCGAAATGCATATGGGACAAAAAGGTAGCTGGAAAGAATTATTCCAAACTCAATTATGAAATAAATTATTACAACATTCTACTGAACTTCCAAATCAAAAGTTTCTCGTATAAACGCAATAACTAAAAGGAGGGGGAAGAAAGAATTAAAAGAAAAGAAAAGAAAGAAATAATTAATGTACAGCTTAGGTATATGCAGGCGCAGGCACCGGCATATCCTTAACGATACCACATTTCAAAACAAAATCTGGAAGGTTGTACTCATCTCTCAAGGATTTGTTCTCTGACAA
>JANTPZ010140046.1:0-14975 GCA_025593235.1 Vachellia pachyceras | reverse complement strand
CTTTACACAAAACATTGAGCACGCAGCATTTCATTATGTGAACATGAGCCTATATAAGGCAAGCATATCATGCACTAGCATTCATCCTACATGCATTGTTTGTAATGTTTGCTACTGGGATTCCTCGAATCTCACCCTCCCCCATTAACAATTTTAGGTACAAGTGCATCAAGTGTAAGGAGAAAGTTTTGATGCATGAAGCAAGAAATTGTGCATGGATATTCACATGAGATTATGTTGTAATTATGTGGACAACCTTGGAGTGTATGTATGTAATGTAATATGTCTAATGAGCCCATGCATGTATGGATGTTATATGATAGCTAAGAACTCCTAAATGAATGATTAAATATGGTTCAAAAAGAATTAGGAGTTAGGGTTTCAAAAAGATGAAGTTTGAAAATGAGAAGTTTGACTTTTTATCAAAGTGAAGTTGGTCAAACCCCTAACTTTGGCCTGTTCCAAAACAGGGTAAATGAACTCCAATTGAGTTAACATTCTACAGAAAAATAGTTGGCATTGTAAGGTTTAAAATAAGCCAAAGAATAGTGGATTTAGAGTTTTGTACAGAAAGTTATGATGTTCCAAATATTGAAGAAAATCACTGAAAAACCTGGGAAATAGAAAAATGACCAAATGAACAGTACTTTTTCACGAATTAAACTGTGTCATTTGGGAAAGTTAATGGCTCAATTAGTATTTTTCCCTTATAAAGGAACTTACAAGCTTCAAATAGAAACTGGAAGCACTCAATTTCGAGTTTTCTACAATTAGTTATGAATTTTCAAAGTTGGCCCAAAAATCTGTGAATAGTGACGTGAATAGTAACCTTAAGCTTGAAAATTTTATTTTTCACTCTTTGGTTACTCTAGGTCACTAAAGGCCTAAATGTGCTTCCAAATAGATATTTAATGAAGCTAAAGGTAAAGATTAAGGAGTGTCACACATCAAGTCATACATACAATTTCTCCCATTCAACTCCTGTTTAAAATATCGTCGAGCAGTCTTACTCCCATGTGGGAATCAAAATCAGCTGCCCCGATTTTCTGGCTTAGCACATCACTAGCATATCAATCATAACATACATAATTTAATAGTCATAGTTGCTGAGCAATTTCCCTCATCACCTTACAGGTTGATGATTGCCCCATATAAATAGTGCCACCCTTATCTTTAAAGTAAAAACACTCGCTGCTAGCTCCAAATCAAATGTAGAAAAAAATTTCATTATGAGGTTTTAATTAACGCTAGGTATAGGTAATCTTCCCCTATTTATATCAATACAATTTCCAGTTCCATGCCCACCGCCATATTGTAGACCACACATGTTTACTTCGGATCTTAAAACACATCCCCCAATCTATGCCCACCAGCATACTGTAGACCACACATGTCTACTTTGAATTTGGGATTATCAACATTTGGGTTTTGGTACACCGATCTCCTCAACAATTTTCAATTGATGCGAAACACAGGGACCTTCCCCATTAATGTTAGGGTCTAGGTAAACTGATCTCCTCGTTAATTTTTCAATTGACGCGAAATACAACAACCTTCCCCATCAGTGTTAGGGTCTAGGTAAACCGATCTCGTCGTCAAATTTTCAATTGACACGAAACACAGTAACCTTCCCCATCAATGTTAGGGTCTAGATATGCCTGCCTCCTTTGTTAGGATTAGTACATACACGCAGCAGAATTTTAAATTTTCTAATCCCAAATACGGATCTGTCAAAGGCCTTTAGATCGAGGAGATGAAGGTGTACCTTTTGCATTTCAAGATCGTCTCTTCCTTTGTGTCTGGATCTCTTCAGATTCCACAACGTCCCGCGTTCTTACTTCCGATCACGAAGAGCCGACATTCTTTCAATCGCCTCCTTGTACCGATATCCACGTGAATAGTCTCCAACAATAGCAGCGTGCTAGCGCCTCTTTATTTCACTCTCTCTCTAGTGTTTCATGGCTCAAGAGTTAATTCAAAATACCGAATGGGATGCCTCTTCTATTCACGAGCACTTATATTTATAAAGCTTATAGAGTGCACCATAATAAATGATTAATCTTTTATTATTCTTGAAAAATTTAAATTTTAATTTCAAAAGGATATTCTAGATCTAATCTTGAATTTTGAATTTCAAAAGAATATTCTAGATCTAATCTTGAAATTCAGATAAAAGATATTCTAGATCTAATCTTGAAATTCTGATTTCAAAAGATATTCTAGATCTAATCTTGAATTTCAAATTTCAAAGGAATATTCTAGATCTAATCTTGAAATTCGATTTTCAAAAATATATTCAAGATCTAATCTTGAAATTCAAAATTTGAAATTCAAAATGTTAAATTCGAATTTTGCAATCTTAATTTGGATTAAATTGATCTGATCAAATCATATCCATTTAATTAATCCAAATAATGAGCCAACAGATTTAATTTATCCTTATAAATTAAATTGACATTAATTGTTTAATTTATCAAATAAATTAAACTAACATACACAAATATTACTTATATAATATTGTGCAATTTTGAATTTCAACATATATACACATATATTCAAAATTCAAATAAACCCTAGAAATAAATCTTATGTTGGGCTGTTCTTGCGTGCGACCCTGTAAGCCCATATAAAGTTGGTAGTGGGCTAAACTCAACATTAGCCCACAAGTCGCAAGCGGTCTCTAGCAAGACATTATGACTACCTAAATCATACAGGGATCGTTAACACGACGCAACCTTTCATGCGACCACATCATGTCCATTTTGTCACTCAATATTTCGGTCAAGGATGAGGCATGGATGACGTCATCCTCCTATTCCTGACCATTACTTTCTTGTTCCCTGAGTAGTCTGATTGAAGAAATGAAAACCCCTTTTCGTTACAGCATGGCCATACATTTCTCAGACTCACTCATTGAGGGGCCCAGCAATATCTCTCAATTAATGTGAGGGACAAATCCCATCTTGACCACTCACATTCCTCCACATGAAAACCCTAAGCCCGATTATAGCCTTTATCATCACCCAGTCAAAGGTGACTTTTGACTAGGTCAAAGCTTAGTAACTCTCATGTAGGAATCCATGATGATCTCAGGTCGAAGGGCATTGTGATGTGATTGCATATGAGATAAGCTAATGACTTAATCCATATAACTTTCTCATAGCGGGTCGGTCCAGTACCTTGTATCTCTAAACCTTATCAAAGTCATACTGGTCTTGCTTTATCTTTATTTCCACATAGATAACTGACTAGGGACATTTAAGATAATATTCATAATTCACCCATGGATGCAATTATCATAATAAACACGTAAAATTTATGATAATTAAATGGAGAAAATTCATTAAAATAAATAGTATGTGAAGTACAATGATTGGCCCTAGGGCACAATTTCCAATATCCTCCCATTCGCACTATGTACAATCATTAATTAGTCTAATTCGCATTGTCCTAACATGACCCTCATGTTTTGCTTGTGCAAGCCACCTGGTAAGAGGATCAGCGACATTATCTTCTCTAGGAACTTTGCATATTTTAATGTCACCTGTATCATTAATTTCTCTGATAAGGTGAAAATACCTGAGTATATGTTTGGTCCTTTGATGTGACCTTGGCTCCTTGGTCTGAGCAATAGCACCGCTGTTATCACAGAATAAATCTATTGGATTTGAGATGGTAGGAACCAGCCCGAGTTTAGTAATGAACTTTCTAATCCAAACGGCTTCTTTTGCTGCATCTGATGCTACTATATACTCGGCTTCCGTTATAGAATCAGCTACTGTACTTTGCTTAGAGCTCTTCCAGCTTACTGTGCCACCATTCAACAGGAATACAAATCCCGACTGCGATATATAATCATCTTGGTCATTTTGAAAACTTGCATCTATGTAACTAGTTACAGAAATCTCATCATCCAAACCACCTTATTCCAAGAATAAGTCCTTAGTCCTTATCAAATATTTAAGGATATTCTTGATGGCAGTCCAGTGGCCCTCACCTAGATTTTGCTGGTACCTACTGGTCATACTCAAGGCGAATGAAACATCTGGTCGAGTACATAATATGGCATACATAATCGATCCAATAGGCATATGGAATCATAGTCATGCGATTTCTCTGATCCAGTTTTTTGGACACAATCCTTTGAGAAAAGGGTGCCATTAGACATGGGTATGTACCCTCTCTTTGAATCCTGCATACGGAACCTATGCAGTATTTTGTGTATATATGTACTCTAACGTAAGCATATAAGCCTCTTGGATATATCTCTATAGATCCTAATCCCTAGGATGTAAGTGGCTTCGCCCAAGTCTTCATTGAAAATGACTTTACTAACTAAGATTGACACTCTGCAAGGTAGGAATGTCATTCCTAATGAGTTGGATGTCATCAACATAAAGCACCAGGAATACAACTGTGCTCCCACTAACTTTCTTGTAAACACAAGGTTCATCCATGTTTTGAATGAAGCCAAACTCTTTGACTACTTCATCAAAATGATGATTCCAACTCCGTGATGCCTGCTTCAATCCATAATGGACCGTTGAAGCTTGCATACCTTACCAGAGTCCTTTGAAGGCATAAAACCCTCAAGCTATGTCATGTACACATCCTCAAGTAGCTCTCCATTAAGGAAAGCTGTCTTGACGTCCATCTGCCATATTTCATAATCATAATATGCTACAAGGGCAAGAAGGATTCTGATTGACTTGGCCATCGCTACTAGGGAAAAGGTTTCATCATAGTCAACACCATGAGTTTGTGTGAATCCTTTTGCAACTAGTCTTGCTTTGAAGATATTGACATTGCCATCCATGTCAGTTTTCTCTTTAAAACCCATTTGCGACCAATGATTTTTGCACCTTCAGGTGGGTCAATCATGACTCCCAGTAACCAAAAATCCATATCTCTGATGTGGTTGTCGTAATCTATTAGACCTTCGTAGGTTTTGTGTTATTCGAAGAGGCTCAACAACATCTTGTGAGTTTTCTCTGTCTTCCATATGTGATTCTATGGGGTCTTGAGGCTCAACAACTTCTTCGAAATGCAAATTGCTCCCACTGGTTCTTTTAGAGATGAACTCTCCTTCTAGAAAGACACCGTTTCAAACAACAAACACTTTGTGTTCGGTGGGATTATAGACATGATATCCCTTTGTTTCCTTGGGATACCCCATGAAAAGTCATTTAGAGGATCTGTTATATAATTTATCGGAGGCCTGCTGTTTAACATAGACCTCACATCCCCAAATCTTGAGAAAAGACAAGCTCGGTTTCTTTCCAGTCCAAATCTCACATGGTGTCTGTGACATACCTTAACTTAACCCTTAGCTTCATTATATATTGATTTGGAGTCAATGGGAAGCTTCAAAATGATTAAAAATTCCAAATAGTTTACTTTGAAAACTTTCAAGTTTTTGAAAGTTACTATTCATTGCATTTTGGACTAACTTTGAAAATTCATAACTAATTCTAGAAAAATCGAAATTGAGTGCTTCCAATTTCTATTTGAAGCTTGTACGTTCCTTTATAATTGAAAAATACTCATTGATTCATTTTCTTGTCCAAATGATACAGTTTAATTTGTGAAAAACCACTGTTCATTTGGTGATTTTTCTATTTTCCCATGTTTTTGAGTATTTTCTTCAAACTTTGGAACTTAATAACTTTCTATAAAAAAACTCTAAATTCAGTTTTATTTGGCTAGTTTTAAAGCTTGCAACATGAAATATTTTTATGTAAAATTTCATCCCATTTGAAGTTCATTTGCTCTATTTCCCATTAGCCCAAAGTTGGGGTCTTGAACAACTTATTACTACTATTACAGCTTCATACCTTTCCTACTTTCTTTCTGTAGGCATGCTTGTTCATTTCCTTTCTTTACTCATAATTAAACTTGCATTATCCCATATTTAGAGCATGCTTTTACCTCTTAATGAACATCACTTAGTAGAGGTTTAATTACAAAACATCATACAAACTTGAAACTAAAGTATCATAATAATACATATCCAAAACATCATCCAAGAAGGCATCATAAAACTAGCTTCATGCTTCAATAACCTTCTCCTTACCCTTTGATGAACTTGTACCTAGAAATGGTTAGTGGGGGAGAGTGAGATTTCATGGAAATCCTAATAGCAAAGCTTACCAACATACATGAAAAATTGGCATGACATGCTCTAGGTTCATAAAGAATGTTTAACAATGTCAAAATGTGTACCAAGAACATATCAATGCATATGGCCATAGCATAATGTCACTCATAAACACATTCAACAATGTCATAAGTATAAACAAGTCATGCACAACATTTATATCATTTCACAATCATTTTAGATAAAGTTAGAAAACTTTGTTACCTTTGGCTTTACTTTCTCCTTAACTTTGTAATCTCATTTGATCACTTTAATAGTCACCCTTTTAAACTAAATTCTTGCCTACAAAATGGAGAACATAATGGCCATCAAACATATGCCATTACCCATACAAGAAACAATGAAAAATCCCCTTAACCATTATCTTGCATTTTCTAAGTCCTAGAATTCAAACTTGTCTCTAAATTTTTCTAATGCTTCCATAAACTTGGGACCACTTATACCCTACACAAAAATTCATTTTGGATCTATTGGAAGCATCAAAATCATCAAAATAATTCATCTTCTTCAGGTTCCAGGTCAGATCGAAATAATGCACATATATTCACTAACATGGATTTTTCAACTTTCAACGATTATACCACTTGATTCTTGTTTCCGAAATTTCATTCATGCATGGGAAAGCATGATTTTAATTCTCCTACTTCAAGAGAAAAATAGGGCAGCACCTCCCCTATTTTCTCATCATTTCCCAAATTTACAAAAGTCACAAAACAACTCCAAGAACATCAAAATGCTTCTTTCATCAAGAGGAAGCATTTGCAACCAACAAATGGCTTTAAATCCCTCTCTTTCTCACTTTTTCTCTCAATAGCCCTAGGTTTTGAAACTTGAAAAAGAGAGGCCAAATCAGATTTTTGATCCATGGAAGAGGAAGAAGTTGCAAGGATCATTTCTATATATATCACAAGCTATCTTACTTGCTTACCTTGAGGTTCCACCAAGCTTTTCCTCTTCTTTCTCCTATGAAAATGGCGTCCCAAGCTCTCTCTTGTTCTGCCGGTTGTGTCGTGTGAAATGGCTGGAAGTGGAGGGGAATTTCAGCTTTATTAATTTACCATTTAATAGATTAAAGGCTAAGATCTCTTCTTGCAACTTAAATGAAATCCAAGGGATGAGATGAAGCCACACACTTAACATTTGTTGGCTTCTCATTGGCAATTTAAAAGGTGTAATCATAGCTGTAATAGGGGGTTAAAATCTGGTTACTTTAACCAAACTAGATCCCATTCGGTTACTTTTACCGATTACACTTTTTACTAGTAAACTTAACTTTATTCCGGTAAATCTTTTTCTACTTTTCTGGAGATATTTTCTTTCTTATTTAATCTCCATATTTTCATCTTGAATTCAACAAAATTATTATCCCTAAAATACCCTTTACTTTTCTCAAATTTTGCAGGATTAATTTATCCTGTACAAAATCCCTGAAAACATACAATCGGAGAGTAAAATTCTTTTAGGGCATTGAAAAATACTATATTTTTTTACTGGTTCTCAAGCCCTTTTCCTTTTTCCAAAATGCGCTCTAGATATTTCAAAATTAATTTTTGAAATAATTATATATCGGGGATTTTTGGGTCTTTTTCAGGTATTTTTCCCAATTTCGGGAAAATCGCCTTAATTGTACACTAGATAATAATTTTATTATATAATATAAAATTCAATGGATTTTCCATATTTTTCTCCAAATTTTTGGAGAGCTCCTGGTACCTTAAATAATTATTTTCCCCCTTTTTTCCCTTCAAAAATTCTATAGATAAAAATCTAGTCCGAATTTGGAAAATCCGTGATTCACGTTTGTGCTCCGTGAGTTGAGCTCTATCTGTTGGGCATCTGTAAATTTTTTTCCAACGGTTGACTTTTGACTTTGACTTTGTCAAATGACCAAAATGCCCTCACATATTTTTATAATGACACAAATACCCTTGCTTGATGTTCACTGCGTCATATGCTTCGGCCAACAAACATCTTGGCTGAAGCCAGTGAAGGCTTGGCACTCTCTGCGTTACATGCTTCAGCCAACCAGAATGTTGGCTGAAGCCAACGAGGTCTTGGTGGTTTCTGTGCCACATGCTTCAGCCAACATTCATGTTGGCTGAAGCCAACAGAATCTACTATGAGTTCACTTTGGCTTATAAAAAGTTCATCCGGAGGAGATATTTTATGAAAAACTAAACAATTATTATTTTTATTATCTAGTGGCATTCTCTTCTCCTGAGCTTCCTATCCATAAGCCTAAAATCATCTTATAATTGCCAGTCTGGACTTCATTTCAGTTAGTAGCAAATATACGGATATTACATTTCTACCCCCTTAAAATTAATTTCGTCCTCGAAATTTACATACCTTATGAAAATAGCTGTGGATATTTGTTCCTCATGTCTTCTTCCATTATCTAGGTAGCTTCTTCAGCTGCTACCTGGATAGTTCTGGAGTGATAACTGTTATTATAAGCAAATTTGGCAAACGACAAATATACACTCCAACTTCCTTTTAATTCTAGCACACACGCGCTCAACATATCTTCGAGCATCTGTGTAGTTCTCTCTGACTGTCCATCCGTCTGTGGATGATATGCCATGCTAAAACTCAACTTTGTTTCGAGTGCCTCTTGTAATGACTTCCAGAATATTGAAGTATAAAGAGGATCTCGGTTTGAAATAATATTCTTTGTCACCCCATGTAATTGTACTATCTCCTTTGTGTACATCTCTGCTAACTTTGTTAGCGGCCAATTCGTATGTACTGGCAGAAATGCGCTGACTTCGTCAATCGATTAACAATCACCCCTATAGCATTATGCTTTGCTGATTTAGGCAATCCATCGTAACACTATCCCACTTCCACTCTGGGATCTTTGGGCTTTGTAACAACCCTGGCGGTCTCTGATGTTCTATTTTCACTTTCTGGCAAGTGAGACATTTCATCACATATTCGGTAATTTCTCATTTCATCTTAGGCCACCAAAAAAGCCGTTTTAGCTCATGATATATTTTCGTCATTCTAGGGTGAATGGTATATCTGCTCCTATGAGCATCGTCTAATATTTTCTGTCTCAAAGTAGGCTTTGGAGGGATATAATAACTGTTTCTGAACTTAATTATCCCCTCAGAATCTTTGCTAAATTCTCTTGCTCCCCCTTGACTCATCTGAGTCTAAATATTCTGAGCAAACAGATCTTCTTGTTGAGCTTCCCTAATCTCATTCTCTATATCACTATGGATCTGAGTATTTCCATATCTCTCAGGCTCTACTTGCAACTGATTTAAAACACCCCAATCTCAGAGGTTCTCTATCAATCTCTGCTCTTTCATCATCATCATAGCCACCTGCGCTGTTTTTCTGCTCAATGCATCGGCAACTATATTACCTTTGCCTGGATGATACTTAATCTATAGTCATAGTCTTGAGCAAGTCCATCCATCGTCTCTGTCTCAAGTTCAACTCTTTCTGATATTGTAAATACTTAAGACTTTTATGATCACAATAAAGCTTGACGGTTGCTCCGTATAAATAATGCCTCTATATCTTTAGAGCATAAACTATCGCTGCTAGCTCCAAATCATGTGTGGGATAGATTTCTTCATGAGGTTTTAACTGATGTGAGGCATAAGCTACTACTATTCCCTGCTGCATTAATACACATCCCAATCCATGCTTACTAGCATCACTGTATACCACATAGGTCTCTTTCAGATCTGGGATTACTAGTACAGGGGTCGAGGTTAGCTTTCTCTTTAACTCTTGAAAACTGGCCTCACACTTCTCATCCCACGAAAAAGGTTGATTCTTTCTAGTGAGCTTAGTCAGCAGTAAGGCAATATGAGAAAAGTTTTGAATAAATTGTCTATAATATCCCGCTAGGCCTAGAAAGCTCCTAACTTCGGTTACTGTCCTAGGTCGATTCCATCTTAGTACTTCCTCTATTTTGGCTAAGTCTACTGCGACTCCTTCTTGAGAGATCATGTGCCCAAGGAATTTTACTTCCGGCAACCAAAAAATCGCACTTACTAAGTTTAGCATATAATTGTTTTTCTTTTAAAATGGTTAATGCGATTCTCAGATGCCTTTCGTGTTCCTCTAAAGATTTAGAGTACACTAAGTTATCATCAATGAAGACTATGACAAATTGATCCAGGTACTGCCGAAAAACATGATTCATGTAATCCATGAAAATTGCAGGGTCATTCGTTAAACCAAACGGCATCACAAGGAACTCATAATGTCTGTATTTAGTGAGGAAAGCCGTCTTAGAAACATCCTCAGCTCTAACTCGAAGCTGATGATAGCCTGATCTGAGATCTATCTTGGAAAATATCTTAGCACCATTCAACTGATCTAGTAGATCATCAATACGGGGAATTGGATACTTGTTCTTTACCATCACCTTATTCAGCTCTCGGTAGTCAATACATAGTCTAAAACTTCCGTCTTTCTTTTTAACAAAGAGAACTGGGGCTCCCCAAGGTGAAACACTGGGTCTAATGAACCCCTTCTCTAATAGCTCCTCTATTTGCTTCTTTAACTCTTTCATCTCGCTTGGAGCCATTCTGTACGGAGTCTTGGAAATAGGATTCACCCCTGGTACAAGATCAATCGCAAACTCTACTTCTCTTTCTGGAGGCAGTCCGCTAATTTCCTCTAGAAATACCTCTGGTAATTCCTTGACTACCGGAATGTCATTAAGGGTTTCTTTCATCTCAACTTCAACTGAAAAGAAAACCACATACCCTTGATAGCCCTTTCTCAAACATCTTTTTGCCTCTGTCTTAGTCATAAAGCTTAGTCTGACCTTAGTATATGGACTTAACTCCTTTTTGGGTAATACAAGGTTTGGTTCTTACAATCGAGTAAAACATTATTTGCAGATAACCAGTTCAGATTAATGATTACATCAATATCATGCAAAGGAAGACATATCAAATTAATGACATTGCTATAATGCTCATACTGGACTATGCAATTCAAGCATGCACAATAGGTGACAACTTTTACGCCAGTAGGGGTAGACACGGTCATGTCATATGGTAAGGTGTCTATGGTCAAACCCAGACGCTCAGTGTGACACCTCTTACTTAACCCTCTTAGCTTCCATTATGATGAGTTGGAACCAAATTATGGCCTCAAGTAACTCAAATTGTTAAAAGGGACTCACTTGAAAACTTTCATTTTTAAGAAAGTTACTTTTCACAGTTTTTCGGGCCAACTTTGAAAATTAATAACTAATTCTAGAAAAATTGAAATCAAGCAGTTCCAACTTATCTTTGAAGTTTAAAAATTCTTTTATGAGGGAAAAATACTCATTTGAACAGTAACTAGTTCAATTGGTACAGATTCTTTCGTGAAAATGTACTGTTCATATGGTAATTTTTCATTTTCCAAGGATTTTCTGTGATTTTTCGTCAACTTTGAACAGTCGTAACTTTTTGTACAGAATTCCAAATCCAGTGATCTTTGGCTCTTTAGAAACATTGTAATTTCAACTATTTTTCTGTAAAAGTTCAGCTCATTTGGAGTTTATTTACCCTATTTCCCGATAGGGCAAAATAGGGCGAATGACCAACTTTTACTTCCAGCACTTGGCCAAAATTTTACCCTTCTTCACTTCATAACCTATCATTTTGATTTCTAAACCTTTCATAACCACATTAATCCATGTAATTAGACATTCTTAAAGCATATACTAGTTATCATAAGTCCATGATACATACCCAAGTCATATTACATATTACATTACAACTTCAAACATAATAACATAGACTACAACACAATCCATATTAATACACATCAAACTTTGCTTCAAGTATCAAGCATCTTCTCTTTACTCTTTGATGTGCTTCCACCTAAAAATGATTAGTGGGGGAGGGTGAGATTTTTGGAAAGCCCAGTAGCAAAACTTTCTAACACACATTATAAAATTGCATGACAACTTCAATATAAGTGTGAAATCATAAAAGTGCAACATGTAACAATAAAATGCATATGGCCATAGCATGCAAAAGCACATATTCACACTTTCAATCATCACAAATTTTCCAATACAAGTCATGTATAATTCATACACATTTTCAAAGCAATTAAGCTTAAGGTTAGAATGTCTTGCTACCTTGTGTCTTTTATCCTATCCAAAACTCCAGAAAACACGAAACATTAGGATAAATCATTTTTAGGGTCTTATAATTTTCTATATTTTTCATTGATACTCTAGCCCTTATCTTTTCCCCAAAATACCTTCCAAATGTCCCAATATTAATTTTTGCAATAAATTATATTTTTGGGGATTTTTTTGGGCCTTTTCCTCATTTTCGGGAAAATAGCCTTAATCGTACTTTGGGCAATAATTTTGTAAAATACTATGAAATTCATTGAATTTTTCTAGACTCTAGTTTTTGGTCTTAGAGAACTCCTAATACCTTAATAAATATTTTCAATCATCGAATCTTTAAAATTCCATAATTCCTCATCCAGACGGAATTTCGACAATCGGTTGAATCTTTGGTAATCAGTGAGTTCTGCTCTATCTTTTGGGCATCTGTGAATTTTTTTGATTTTTGGTCAACCGTTTGACTTTTTGACTTTGACTTTGTCAAATGACCAAAATGCCCTTACACTTTCTCTTAACGACCAAAATGCCCTTACACAGTCTAACTTTTAATAAATTCCCATTTTGCCCTTGACCTTTAGGCTCTTGATCTTTTGGTTTCTGATTCCTGGGGCAACTTCCCAGGAGGTCACCCATCCAAAAATTTCTCCAGGGCGAGCACGCTTAACTTTACTATTCCTACCGGCTTTCATCCACCAGGCCAAATCTGATTTTGCGACTTACGGTCCAACAGCATCAACTTTTTCCGTACTTTCTATCCGTGGCGTCTAACTTGACTTTTGACTACGGGTTTAGCCATTTTTATCCAATAACCATACTGCCCTTGGTCTTTGTACTTAATGACATCTATGTCCCTTGCTTACATTCTTAGTAATCTCAAAGCCTTAGGACTAAATTGACCAGGGTCTTTTTGGTCCACCGACATCTCTTCTTTTTGTACTTTTATCTTGTCTTATCTTATAACTATCGATTTGGCCTCTATGTCGGCTTACAGAAAAGGATGGATATTACACTTAGCACAGTTATATGATATAAAGGAATGGCTTGTGCCTGTATCAAACATTGCATATACAAGATAATTATTTATGCAAACTATACCTTGTATCATCTCGGGTGACTTACAAGCCACTTCTTAGTTCATCCCAAAAACTCTACCCAAGCTCTACGGTCTGGACCCCTCATTCACCTACTTGTAATCTCTGGCAAAGTGTCCATGTTTTTCACAAGTATAGCAGATATTCTTGCCTGCTAAGTAAGGTCTGTTACCGTGGTTCTTTCCACATAAGTTGCAGGGTTTGACAGGTTTTGTATGTAAATACTTGGTCTTAGTTGAGCCAAACTTGGATTATTGTGTATTAAGTTGTTTTGTGATTGACACAGTGAAATGGAGTTCATTTTGCTTATACAATGAAGTCTTGTTGTTCTCTTCTATCATCCTAGTTGTGCTTGGTTTTAAAGTCAACATGCATCTTGATTTTGTCACTTTACGATTTCCATACACACACTAAGAGTGCTTCAAGGATTCCATGGAATGGAGTTCATTGTATGTTATTCGTGACCTAGCAAGTCATGTGGGGATTTAGAAGGAGAACATCATATGACGCTCCGGACCCATACGAATTGTTAGGGTTTGTGATATTGAAAACTTGTGCGAAAGTCGATACTCTACCTAATCTTTTGCGAACTATGATTGCCCAATTCATTTTCAAGAGGAACGCACCAATACACACCCTTTTCAATCCAAATCTGCCTTACTTTTCTTTACCGCCTGAAAATCCAAAAACAAGTTTTGAATTTTGTAGTTGCATTAGGTACATAGCTTATCTTGAATTAAGAAACCGTTTGCATCTGCATCACAAACATAATCACAAGCTAAGGACTATTAGTACACAACTAGCTTCCAGTGAGAACGACCTTGGGGTTGTCACTATACAATCTTTTGAAATCAAAATTAATATTCTCGATCCATTTTCAAGGCTAACCAATGATCTAAGTTTACATTTTGTGGCTTAGTCGGATCACCTCACCATTCTAATTGGAGGAGGCTCAGGAATTGGTTCAGGCTCCTGCTATGAAGGAGGTTGAGGTTCTGGTTGCGGAGGAGGTTGAGGAGCATTCTGATTTTGAGCGACTAAGGCTACTGCTACTGCCGCCTGAATGGTAGCTTCTCTTTCGCTACTCTCTCTTGCTCTTGTCTAATTCTCTCTTGCTCTTGGTGAGCTTGAGTTCTTCTTAATTCTTCCATTACTTGCTGCTGTTCATTTAATCATCGCAGAATTTCTTGCATTGGGTCACCTTGTTGACCCTGCTAGTTATTTCTGTTCCCAGTTCTGGGAGTGGCGTGCCCTGTCTCGCAAATAGTAAAACAGTGTCGTTGGTAAACCTTGAAAAACAGTTCTGGGAGTGGCGTGCCCTGCCAAGAATTAAATTTATAATCTCCAAGGGTTGTGTAGTTTCAACCCAGGGTCGTTCTCACCGGAAGCAAGTCGCGCGCCAAATAGTTATTAGCTTATGCTTGTGTTCGCTATGCAAAATGCAAATGGGGTTTCGGTTTGAAATTAACTATTCTACTAATCTAAATACGGAAACTAAAACTTGTTTTTGGTATTTTTGATATTGAGGAAGGAAAATTAGGCAAAACTGGAATGAGGATGTAAGTGCTATGGGAAAATCCTCTTGAAAATGAATTAGGCCATCACAGTTCGCAAAGGG
>JANTPZ010140043.1:2112-21831 GCA_025593235.1 Vachellia pachyceras | reverse complement strand
ATTCTCATTTGTTAAAACCTCTTACACAAGCGCACTCAATGATTTATTAATTCTCTTTACTCTTGCTCTCGTGATTGATCAACTTGGAATTTGTATTTGCACATTTGAATTTGATGTGTCATGCTAGATCACATTAAAATCACTACGGGGATAAATGCTCATATTTAGTACCCAATGATGCCTAAAAAACTGCCTTTAATAAGATGATAAAAGTAACATCCTAAATCTCAAGTCTCGGAGTGATTGGAATGAAGTTTTGGGGTAGTTTAATTATTATATTCAAGGTGATAGATCTCTAGAAGTGAGAAATATTATAATAAGATATGAAAAGATAGAAAATATGGAAGCGATCATCAGTGCCCAAGTACTCAAATGAGTGCCCTGTGTCAAAGTCCCACATCGGAGAGGCTTGGAAGGGTGCTTGGCTATATAAGCGGGCACACTGCACGCCACCACGAGTTAGCTTTTGGTGGGAGAGTAATGGCCCCGTGACAAGTGGTATCAGAGCCAGACCTGAGCCTTCGGTCCCTGGTGGACTCTCCGGATGCCGGTGAGGTTGCCGGTGGGCCCCGCGGCGAGGTCGCTCACGGATTGGTTGGGGGAGAATGTCAAAGTCCCATATTGGAGAGGCTTGGGAGGGTGCTAGGCTATATAAGTGGGCGCGCTGCACGCCCCCACAAGCTAGCTTTTGGGGGGGAGTAATGGCACCGTGACACCTGGCGATGGCTTAAGGGAAAGAGCATTAGCGCCAAGTCACTCGAATGAGATCCCAAGTGATGGCTTAATGCTAAAGGCATCAACGCCTAGGAGATAATGTCCTAGATTTTAGAAAAGAGGGGCTTGGATGTTCAAAAAATGGAGGAAACCGAAGGAGAAATAGATTGGGCTCTACTTGGGTTCAAATTTATGAATAATTGTGAGTAGATTCAAGTTTCCTAAAAGACAAGAAAGTGATTTGGACTTGAATTTGTCCTTTATCTCTTTATTTTTCAAATTTTTGAATAGTTAAATGTTATGGTTTTTCAGTGAGTTTGAAATGGTTGATGATGTCACCCAATATTTTGGGTTTAAATGAGTTATATAAACTAGATTATGTGTTTAGTTGGATTAGTTTTTTTTTTGTATTTGGAGTCATATGTGATTTTGAGCTAGGGCTTGGTGATGTGGTTATGTATGTTTTGACTAAGTTATGATAATATGATGATTGCAAATGGGCTTTAATTATTGTCAGTAAAGGTTAATTTAATGTTTAATCAGTTTAAATTATTGAGTTAGCTCAAAAATTGAAAATAGGATTTTTTTATGTTGGAACCCAAGTGTGAGAATCAGGAATTTGACTTGTTTTGTATACTTTAAGGTTGGCAATTAATCTAATTGAGTTAGCTGAGCTTTATGGTATTGGAGTTTGTAATTGGAAGAATTGGATTAGGATTTGAGAAGAATTGAGTTGTTAGAGTGCCTTGTACCTCTATCTGTTTTACTTGACCACTTGATTAGTTGTGAAACTAATGTGTGGTGATATTGTATATTGATAATAGATTAAATTGTGTTTAAGGTTGGAGATCTAGGCCTTGATCCATATGGTTGTAAATTATTTGCTTGGAGGTGACCACTTTCTACTTATTATGCAAGCTTGTGATATGTTATGGATGACATGGATTTCTTATTAGAAACGGGGCTATCTTTATTGCTCTAACCTTACTTTATTAATGGTGCAAAATTTCATTTCTTTAATGTCGAGAGAAAATAATTCCTTTTCTTCTTCTGTCCAATTCTTTCTTGGTTTTAAATCAAAATCATTTGTGAAAACATTCCACATATTAAATAAAATACTTTTTATAAAATTTGTAATTCTATATTTTCAAAACCAAAAATCAACATATGTCAAAAACAGTGGAATAGTATAACTAAAACCTTTCGAAAGCTTGTACCACCTAATTTCAATCATGGATCACTGTTGAGAAAGTTAAGTCATTCAAACAAGTAGCCAAACCTAGGTCTAGTCCTCAAGTACCATTTGAAATTTTCAATCCACCATCCTCTTGTTTAATTAAAGCATAAGAGAAGCCTCTGCAATCCATTCGAGTGAGCTTTCAAAAACCATGTTATGAAAAAGCTAGACTTCATTCAACTGACTTATAGAATATCATGAAGTTGAAGATTACATTTAAATGACCAAACTTTCATTTGAATGAGCTTTTGAAAACTTTGTCATGAGAAAGTTCAACTCCATTCAAATGTTTGAACATATTTTGAATTAAATATTTGATTCAAAGGACCAAACCTTCATTCGATTGAGGTTTTGAAAATTTTGTTATGAAAAGGCTAGACTTCATTTGAATGACTTGAAGATATTATGATGTTGAAGATTTCATTCGAATGACCAAACTTTCATTCAAATGAGCTTTTAAAAACTTAGACTATAGGACATCATAGCTCATTTCGAATGTCTTGAAGGTATCATAAAGATGAGAACTTTATTTGAATGAACAGTCTTTCGTTAAAATAAGCTTTTGAATCTTGGATTCCAGGAAGGCATAGCTTTATTAAAATGCCTTAGAGATTCTTGAAGATGAGGGTTCATTTCAATGAGCTCCTAAATTAGGTACATAGGTCAACTTCAAACAGTTATAACTTATTCATTTCAACCTCAAATTTGATAAATGACCTATCCCTTGAAATTATTTTTATGTCCTCTTTGTAATGGTGTGAGAATAAGATCCAAAGACAATATAGGAAGAGAGTTATGATGAAATAATTAATGTTTGATATGGAATGTAGTGCAAATTTTGATCATGAACTTCTGTCATTCATATCCCTTTCATCTAAAGCACTATAAGCATAAAAGTAGTGTCTATGAAATGCTTCTCAAGTCTAGTTTGTTAGAATAGGATTTGATCAAGAGGGGAGTGAATTGATAACTTATTAAAATTTTCATTAAAGAAACATAAATGAAACAAAATCACCAAGAGTAGAGAAGAGAAGAGGAACATGATGAATTTATCCTGGTTCGGTCCTCTTAACCTATATCTAGTCCTCAGAGCTTCTCTGAGATTTCTCGCTTCACTAACTACAACAGCAATAGGCTCTTTAAGCCTTTACAATGAGGAATCTCACTCCTCCTTACAACTTCCACTAAAACAGAGACTCACACTCTCTGTTTTCATATCAATCTTAATCCAACAGACTCAAGATCCCAATCTTGAGTTTCTCACAAGCTTACATGTTTGAGTGACTATATATACTCTCTCACAGAGTGAATGTATGACCACATAAGCACTAATGATAGTATTAATGATTTATAGAGAAGTTCGTAATTTCACCGAGAGTCCTCTCTTTTTCTTTTAATGCTCGTCCATTTATAGACGAATGCATTCATTAGTCGTTAGAGACATTTAAGTTTCCGTTACTCTTAGTTACATTGAACAACAGTGAAAATTAATGCTTCTGAGGCTTTGTCTAAAAATACGGTCGTTGAAGTTCTTCGATGATGAAGGTTTAGGCTACGCTGAAGACGAGATCAATTATGCTCATTCCCTATTAATAAGTTAAACCATAAAGCATTTATGAGAGCAGTTCGCATCTAAAATAATGTTGCATAAATAAGGAAAGATCAATAAAAAGTAATGTCTGCTATCAGACTGATATGTGTCAGGAGAAAGCAGTACTTGAGTTTTTATCCTTATTACTTTGGAAGAAATGAACTGAAGAGAATTTAAATTTCATTAAGCAATACTTGAGTTTTGAGTTCATAACCTGAGTTTTACAAAACTTGCAGAGTAACTCGAGTGTTCACCAAAAGTATTATACTGTTAAACTTGAAAACTTTTGTTTATAACTTGAGTTCAAAAGAATTGAAGATTGTCTTCGATACTCGAGTTTTGGTGCATAACACTCAAGTATTGACAATACTTTTGTTGCTACTTGAGTTTAGAAGGGAGTTTTTGAAGTGAAAACCCTCAATGCTCGAGTTTTCCATAATATCACTCAAGTGTTGTCAATACTTCTATTACTACTCAAGTTTTCAAAAAGAGTTTTGAAATCAAGAAGCTTTTGAACTTCAACATTTGAATATTAGATAGAAAACCTTGAGTATTATCAATATTTTTGTTACTACTCGAGTTCTCTTGAGAGTATTGTGAGAAATCTTGAAATTAGAAGCTCGATACTCGAGTTTTTCACTCCAAAACTTGAGTGTTCACAATACTTCTTTCATTACTGGAGTTTTCAATAAAAGTGTTGAGTTCTGAATTAATCTTAATCCTCATAACTCGAGTTTTAAACCTTAAAACTTGAGTGTCGACAACACTTTAACATCTACTTGAGTTTCTTTTGAAAGTTTAGAATTTGAAAACAGTTTTAACTTTCAGACCTTGAGTTTTTGAAACCAGTACTCAAGTGTTGACAATACTTTAACTGCTATTCGAGTTTTCTTTGAAAGTTTTAACTGTAGAAACATTTTATAAGTATGAGGTTCAAGTGTTAACATTTCATGATGCAAACTTAACAAAAGATTCAAACTTTCTTTTGTAAAACAAGTTTAAAAACCATTTTCTAACTTCATAATTCCTACAAAATATAAAACAAGACATTTTGTTATCATCAAAACACGACATCAACATAGTTTCCAATGCAACAAGTTTCACTTCAATTAAATATATGGTTGGAGATATATGACCAAAATATAGAGGATTTCTTAAGCTGATGGGAAAACAAAGTTGAATAAAGGATACTGAAGTATAATTATTCTTCGAATAAGACATTGTTCATTTGAATAAGCTCATATATACTTCATTCTAAATTACTTTTAGGGAAAATTAGTTTGAAGGACTTAGAAAAAGTATGCTAAAATATAATTTTAATTTCCCTTACTTTTAACTTCCCATTAAATCATTCCAACTTTCAATTGACCATAAACTCTTCCAATAATAAATATAAGAACTTGAATTTGATATTCTCATTGTTATTTGCAAGTTCCCTTTCTTCAATGTCTTTGGCCAATATTCTTTCTTCATTCTCTCTCTAGCTCGACTTCTTTCTTTTCATGACTTCCCATATTGGATAACTTCATTTCCCATTCTCATTTGTTCTTCATCTATCTCTTGATCAAAAGTTTTCTAATCTTCTTTATCAGCATTCATGGTAATCCTTTTTTTGCTTAACTAATATATAAGATATTTTATATTTGAAGATAGTAGTTAGTCAAAGCATATGATGAATACATAATGCGAACCTTTTCTCTTATTATTTTAATATTTGGATTATATACTTAATATCATCAAAACTAATTATAAATATAACAAATAATATTTAAGGCAGTGTTTAGGATGAAGTTTGGCCCTAACAAACGTACATTCAAGGAGGAAAACACACTTGAGTCAAAAAAGATATTTTTAGAATAATATTTTGGGACAAAAAAAGCACATCAACCACAAGAGCAACTTCAAGTTAGAAGCAAGTTTTAGAATAGTTGCAATGTCTCATCCCGTACTTTCTTTATGATTTTTTTTTTGCTGCAACCTTGGTGTTTTTAAAATTTTATTTTAAAATAAAAATTATCAATTTTATCTTTATTTAAACTGATATTTTAGCAACATTCTTTCTTTCAATTTGTAATAAAAAATAAAATTGGCATGTTTCCAATGAAGTGCCCTAACATTACAGCTGTTTGGATAGCAGTTGTACTTATAACCACTACTAATTGTTAGCAATTTTACGTTGAACCGCTACTAATTGAACACATATATATACCTTCTACCCTCCTCATTTTATCATTCATGATTTCTCAAAAATATCACATCAAAAAATATTCTAGTGCTTCTTTCCTTCTTTCCCAAATTTCTTTTAAATACTTTATTTCCATCTACTTATACATTAGTTTATTAAATTTTTTTGAAATACTTTATTTTATTTATATATTTATTAATTTTATTTTTATTAATTTTAATTTTATAATTTATCTATTTTTATAATCTTTATTTTGTAGATGGCTAGTCATGATCCTCGTCGTTAGCCTAGAAAAGAGCCTATGATCCCCGATGATGATATCATTGATGTTGCAACGGTTGAGGCTGAGATCCCATATACTATTGGCGTTGAGGCGAATCTAGAGCAAACTTATAACATCGGCGTTGAGGATTTCGAGGTTGATGGGATCAACATCTCAGTCAAGGAGGCTAAGAACTTTGAGGATCAGGATATCACCAGGGAGGAAGGATTCTCACACCCTTCTGTTGGCCGGCCCACTAGTTTTGAAGTGACATTTAGGGTAACTGTAACACACCTTAACCTTGCCTTTAGCTTCACTTTATAATAATTTGGAACCAAAGGGAAGCCTCAATTTGATCAAAAAGTCCAAAAGGTTCAAATTGAAAACTTTCAACTTTTGAAAGATACTATTCATAGCTTTTTGGACCAACTTTGAAAATTTATAACTAATTCTAGAAAAATAAAAATTGAGTGCTTCCAATTTCTATTTGAAGCTTATAAGTTCCTTTATAAGGGAAAAATAATCATTGGGTTATTAGCTGGCTCAATTAATATAGTTTAATGTGTGAAAATGTGTTGTTAATTTGATAATTTTTCAATTTTCATAGGTTTTTCAGTGATTTTCTTCAAACTTTGGACATCATAACTTTCTGTACAGAACTCTAAATTCAGTGTTCTTGCCATGTAAACTATTTTTTTTTGGAAAATTGCAACTCATTTGGAGTTCGTTTGCTCTGTTTCCCGATAGGTCAAAGTTAGGGATCTGACCAACTTCACTTTGACCATTAGTCAAACTTATCACTTTCAAACTTTTCAATTTAAAACTATTAACTTCTAAACCTCTTTTAATCATGTTTGATCATGCAATTAAGAATCCTTAACTATCACATATGAACCAAACATGCATAGGTGTATAATACATATTACATAACATGTGAAAGTCCCAAAATGTTATTACATTCCCAACATAATTCCATATATTTAATCATATAAAATCCTTGCTTCATGCATCATGCATTTTCTCCTTACCCTTTTTAGAACTTGTACCTAAAAATTTGGTTAGAGGGGGAGAGTGAGATTTTTGGAAATCCCAATAGCAAAGTTTACTAACATACATAGAAAATTGCATGACATTCTTCAAGTTCATATAGAAATGTGTACAATGTAAATTGTGTAACAAGCACATATTAATGCATAGCCATAGCATAACATCACTCATAAGAACATTTCAACAATGTAATAAGTATAATCAAGTCATGCACATCATTAAGATCGTTTCACAATAGTTTTAGATAGATCAGTTAGAAAACTCTGCTACCTTTGCTTTTTAACTTTGCTCTTGATTTGTAACCTTTCTTGATCTCTTTGAAAATCACTTTCTTGCACCAAACTCTTGCCTACACAATTGATAATATAATGGCCATTAGGCATAAGCCATTTCCAATGCAAGAAGCAATGTAAAACCCCTTTAACCATTCCCTTGAATTTCATAAACCTTGGAGCATCAAACTTATCTCTATGATTTTCTAATGCTTTAATAAACTTGGGGTCACTTATACCCTACACAAAAAATCATTTTGAATCCATTGGAAGCATCAAAATCATCAAAAGAAACTTCCTTCCCCATTTTCCAGGTCAGGCCGAGACAAATTCCCAAAACAACTCAACATGAATTTTCAACTCCAACACTTCTATCATCATATTCTTATGTTCAAGCTCACATTCATGCATGGTAAAGCTTGATTCTAACTCTCCTATATCAAGTGGAAAATTGGGCAGCACTTTCCCTATTTATTCATGATTTACCAAATTTACAAAATCATAAAAACAACTCAATCAACAACAACATATATATCAATATGCTCTTTACAACTCAAGGAGGCTTTTGCAACTAACTAATAGCTTTAAATCCCTCTCTTTCTCACTTTGCTCTCAAGAACCCTAAGCCATGGAACTTGAGAAGGAGAGACCAAATCAAAAGTTGGATCCATGGAAGGTGTAGAGGAGATCATAAGGAGAAGTTTCATGTATAGCTTTAAGGACTCAAGCCTCTTACCTTAACTTTTTGGAAGCTTTTCTTCTTCTTCCTTGGAGCAAGAATGGCATGCTCTTCTTCTCTTTTCCAGCTGAAGATAAGTCGGCCTAATGGGGCTGGAATGGAGGGAATTATGTGTTTAATAATTTGCACTTAAATGGGATTAAGGGCTAAGATTGCATCTTAAAATCTAATCTCAATCTAAGGCTCATATTTGTCCACACACTTGACATTTTCTAAGCCCTCATTGGATGTTTAAAAGGTGCAATGATGGCTGAAATTTTTTGGTTAGAATCTGGTTCCATTAGCCAAATTGGATCCTATTCGGTTACTTTTACCGATTGCACTTTTTACTGGTAAACTTAACTTTATTCTGGTAAATCTTTTTCTACTTTTTTGGAGATATTTTCTTCCTCATTTAATCTCCATATTTTCCTCTTGAATATAAAAAATTTATTATCCCCAAAATACCCCTTGACTTCCTCAAATGTGACAGGATTAATTTATCCTGTCCAAAATCCCTGAAAACGTACAATCGGAGGGCAAAATTCTTTAGGGCCTTGAAAAATACTACATTTTCACTGATTCTCTAGCCCTTTTTCTTTCCCAAAATGCCCTTTGGATTGTTCAAAATTAATTTTTGAAATAAATTATATTTCGGGGACTTTCGGGGAAATCGCCTTAATAGTACATTGGGCAATAATTTTATTAAATACTATAAAATTCACTGAATTTTTTCATATTTTTGTCTCAATTTTTGGAGAGCTCCTGATAACTTAAATAATTATTTTTCCACATTTTGCCCTTCAAAATTATATAGAAGGAAATCCAGTCTGGATCTGGAAAATCCGTGGTTCACGGTTATACTCCGCGAGTCGAGATCTGTCTATTGGGCATCTGTGAATTTTTGGTCAACAATTGACTTTTGACTTTGACTTTGTCAAATGACCAAAATGCCCTTCCATTTTCTCATAATTACCATTTTACCTTTACTTTCTCTATTTCTCCAAAATTACCATTTTACCCTTACTTTTAAAACTAAAAGACCTTTAGGTCCTTGGTCTTTTGTTAAATGACATATGAGTCCCTTCCCAGGGAGTTACCCATCCTTAAATTGCTCCAGGACGAGCACGCTTAACTTTGGAGTTCCTACAGAATTCCATCCACCAGGCCAGATCTAACTTTGCGACTTCCAGCCCAAGAACTTTCTCTCTTTATGGACTATCTATCTCTGAGTTTTAATTCATTCCATAATTATCGAATTAGCATTTATTTCAGTTAACAGGAAAAATTATGGATATTACAGTAAGTAATTTAAATTTTCAATTTAATTTATTCATTTAATTTAAATATTAATGTGAGAATAAAATGTGCAGATTTGACAGTGGCAGTGGTGAGGAGGAAGCTCGCGTTGAGAGATGTTCACCAACTAAGTGTTGGGGAGAGGATATTGGTGTCGTGGGATGACATAACACAGCAACTCAAAGGGAAAGGCAGTCAGCTGTACAATCGTTACTTGGCTAGCAAGGGGCTAACTTTGGCTAGTTTAATATCAGCGCTGTGAGTTAGAAGAGGGTCCAGTAAAGCGTCAAAAATGTGTTTGGGAGAAAGTTAAGGTACAATTTTTATATATCTTTTTAAATGAAATTATTAATTTTCTATAAATTATTTATTAACTTTTATTTATGAATTTGCTGCTAGGGGAGGGAACATGCCAGACCAATTTTGTGGCGTGAGCCTGGGCTTGTTTTAGGCTTGACCTGGCCTGTGGCCTGTATGCAGGCCTGTTAAACCATATTTCTTTGTTTTTTTGCCAATGTTAAACCAAATTTCATATAAATCAAAAATGGAATTATGGAGGCCAGATTTCGAATAAACGACAAAATGGAATGAGATATATGCAAATAATAGAACATCAACAAAGACCCAATAATACAACAAGGGGAAACCTTTACAATAGTCAACTAAGGGTATGGTTTCGATTGTTTAAGAATCCAAAGTAGGACAAAATTTCTTGAAACAGAAGCACATATCGCATCTGTAACAAGTAATAAGATATAACTAATGAAATGGTAGAAACTTACTGTCCCCAACACATCGCTCATATCAACTGATGCAAACTCACATGATAGCGCTGGAAAACTACAAGAGAATATGGAGCTATTAGCCCGCAAGGATTAAGAGAGTTTATAAATTATAAGTATGAGCAATGACTCACAATGTCTTTTATTATTCATATCATAAAACCACATCTCACTCCCATCTGAACATTCAACCAAGTTGATAGAATGCTATTTATACACCCATTTTACAAGGCACCTTAAAGGCGTGAAAAGATTGTGGCATTTGAAGGGGCAAAGGCTTTGCTGGTAGGACCAGAAGGCCAAATAAACCTAAAACAAAGTCCATGCTTGATAAGGCTAATCCACCAAAAGATGGAGTCTGTCATTTTTGCAATGAACCTGGTCATTGGAAAAGGAATTACAAACTCTACCTGGAAGATCTAAAAAAGAAAAAGAAGGATAGCGGGTCTATCTCTTTAGGTATTTATGTTATATATATTCATTTTTCTACTTCCTTTGCATGGGTATTAGATACTGCATGTGGTTCTCACATCTATACCAATGCACAGGGCCTCAAGGATAGTAGAAAACTGAAGAAGGGCGAAGTGGACCTACACGTTGGGAATAAAGCAAGAGTTGCTGCTCTAGCTGTAAGCACTTATGAATTAGTTCTACCAGTGGGCTTTTGTTAGTATTGAACAATTGCTTTTATGTTCCTGCTTTGAGTAGTAACATTGTTTCTCTTTCTTATTCGGATAAGGAAGATTATACTTCCATTGCCGGGAATGACAAATGTTTTATTTATCATAATGACATTTTTTATGCTGATGATGATCTGCATCTTGATAATTACCTTTTGAATTTAGAACATCCTAGTAATTGAAATATCTATAACATAATTGCTAAGAGGATTAAATCAAACGAACCTACTTATGGCATTGTCATCTAGGCTATATAAATGAGAAACGAATTTCTAAACTCTATCAAGATGGATTTCTTAACTCATTTGATTTTCAATCAATTGACACGTGTGAATCTTGTTTATTGGAAAAGATGACTAGGCACCTTTTATTGGGCATAGTGAGAGGGCCACTGATTTATTGGGTCTCATGCATACAGATATATGTGAACCACTAAATATGCCTGCCAGATGAGTTATATATACTTCATTACTTTTATATATGATTTCAGTAGATATAGTTATGTCCATATAATGAAACACAAATATGAATCTTTTGAAATACTGAAAATATTCTAGAATGAAGTGCAAAACCAACTTGGCAAGACAATTAAAACCCTTCGATCAGATCAAGGAGGTGAATATTTGAGCCAAGAATTCATTGACCATCTTAGGAGTTGTGGAATAATTTCACAACTTACTCCTCCAGAAACGCCACAATAGAATGTAGTTTTTAAAAGGAGGAATCAAACTATTTTAGATATGGTTTGATCTATAATGAGTCAAATAAATCTTCCACCTTCCTTTTGGGGCCATGCATTGGAAACAACTACGTTCACACTAAATCATGTTCCATTTAAAGTAGTTGAAAAGACACCATATGAGATATGGACTGGGAAGAAATCTAGCTTGTCTTTTCTTAGGATTAGGGATGTGATGTCTATGTTAAATAGTAGGTTTTAGATAAGTTATCAAACAGATCTCTAAATGCCTTTTTGTGGGGTATCCCAAGGAAACAAAGAGATACTATGTCTATAATCCCACTGAACACAGAGTATTTGTTGTTTAAAAAGATGTCTTTCTAGAAAGAGAGTTCATCTCTAGAAGGACCGGTGGAAGAAAATTGCATCTCAAAGTTCGAGAATCTCAAGACATCACAGAACCCATATGGAAGACAGAGAAGACTCACAAGATATTGTTGAGCCTCCTCAAGTAAACACAGGGCCTACGGAGGTCTAATATGTTATGACAACCACCTCAGAGATATGGATTTCTGGTTACTGGTGTTGATGACTTGTTTTGATGATAAAAAAATAAATGTTTTATATGTTAAAAGGAATTATGGAATTAAAAAATGTTTATGAAATTTGAAATTATTTTTTTCCCTCAAAGTTATAACTCAATGCATTCTGAAAATGCTCGAGTAATAAGTTAAAGTATTGCAAGTACTTGAGTGTTGGAACACCATGCTCGAGTATTGTGTTTTGGAACTTAAGTTTTTTTTTAAGCAATGCTGTCACTAAATGCTCAATCATTGATACAAGTAGTGTCAACACTCGAGCACTGTATCTCAATGCTTGAGCATTAGCAGCAAGCATGCCTAGTACATGAGCATTGGGCATCAATACTCGAGCTTCGAGTTCAAAACATAAGTTTCAGACTATGCTGTCACAAAATGCTAGAGTAGTGTGTGGAAGCATTGCCTTTGCTCGAGCAATGGAAGCCAATGCTCAAGCATCGAGCTCCAAGACTGTGCTATCAGACAGTGCTGTTAAGTAGTACTCGAGCAAAAACGGAGAGCACTGTCAATGCTCAAGCACTAGGACTCAATGCTCGAGTATTAAGAGTCTTTTCTCTATGCTGTCAAAGAATGCTCTAGCAAAGGCTGAGCAGAGACAATGCTCGAGCACTAAGAACCAGTTCTCGAGTATTGAATATTTTTCAGACAGTGCTATGAGTAAATGCTGCCAGCAGTAACTGGAAGCAATGCCAATACTCATGCATTAGCAACTAATGCTCGATCATTGATTGAGCTTTATTTGTATTAGTTTTCTACTTGAATTTTCAGAGTCTTACAGTCAATTTTAGCCCATACATGATCTTTTTGTGCTTAAATGTAGATTAGGAGTATTTGATTTGGATTAATGTGATTTTGGGCACCTATGCAATGAATAATGATTTATTGTGCCTAAATTGCATCATGAGCGAATGATACTACCCATATTTGCTATTTCATTTCAGGAACTCCTTACAAAAGAGCAAGGGAAGCAGCTCTGGATAATTTTGCCGTGGCATAATTTAACATTCGCTGCAGCAAAGTCCAATCAAGCAGACAAAGAACTCTCGGGTGAGGTTCATTGCGATGAAACCTGATATTCACCGCGGTGAATATCGCGCAGAACTGAATTTTTACCTCAGAAGGAAAATAACCTGACCCGGCTTGAGAGATCTGACCCATGACGGTTTCTAATGCTAAATTAGGCCATTTTCGACCAGAGAAAAAAGGAGGCTGGGGAAGCAAAGCAGAAACACACACACTCATTTTTCTCTCATCTACACACTTTCCAAACCCTACCTTCATCCATTACCTTCACCATTCATCCATTCATCATGCTTCATTCATCCGTTCAGATGCTGTTTATACAATCTATGAGGAGTTGAGCATCTCCATCCTCTTGAAGATGGAGTGAGCCAGAGTTCGAAGTACCGAAAGGAGAGTATTTGCTTTTAATCTGTATTTACATTATAGATTACTTAGAATCCAAGTTGGATTTTGTGATTTGTATGTAAATACTTGGTATCGGTTGAGCCAAACTTGGATTATTGTGTATTGAGTTGTTTTGTGATTGACAAAGTGAAATGGAGTTCATTTTGCCTATTCAATGAAGTCCTGTTGTTCTCTTCCATCATCCTAGTTGTGCTTGGTTTTAGAGTCAACATGCATGGAGTTGATTTTGTCACTTTGCGATTTCCATACACACACTAAGAGCGCTTCAAGGATTTCATTAAATGGATTTCATTGCATGTCATTTGTGACCTAACAAGTCGTGTGGGGATTTAGAAGGAGGTCAACGTATGACGCTCCGGAACCATACGAATTGTTAGGGTTTGTGATTTCAAAAACTTAGTGCGAAAGTCTATACTCTACCTAATCTTTTGCGAACGATGATGACCCAATTCATTTTCAAGAGGAACTCACCATAACACTCCCTTTCCAATCCAAATCTGCCTTACTTTTCTTTGCCGCCTGAAAATACCAAAAACAAGTTTTGAATTTTGTAGTTGATTAGGAACATAGCTTATCTTGAATTAAGAAACCGTTTGCATCTGCATAACAAACATAATCGCAAGCTAAGGACTATTGGTATGCGATTAGCTTCTGGTGAGAACGACCCTGGGTTTGTCACTATACAATCCTTGAAAATCAAAATTAATATTCTCGATCCATTTTCAAGGCTAATCGATTATCTAAGTTTACATTTTGTGGCTTAGTCGGATCAAGAATTTGGCGCCGTTGCCGGGGAGGCGAAGTGCCATTAGTTGTTGGATTGTGTTTATGTTTGATAGTTTTGCATCTTTGTTCATAGTATTGCATTAGTATGTGAATATTTTAGAATTGCATAGTAGTATACACCTGTTTTTGCTGCATTCTGCATAAAATTCACCATTTCACCGCGGCCAATTTCAAGTTTAGCCGTGACGAACGTGATTTTCCACAAAGGGATTCCTCTCGGGTACTCTTCGCCACGGCCAAAAGTTACTTTCGTCGTGATGAAACTTGCATTTTTGAATGAGAGATACCCTCTCTGGTACCTTTCGCCACGACGTAAATACATTTTAGCCGCGACGAACATACCATTTTCACACTTCATTCACTTCATTCATCTAAATTTCAACACATACATACACCTGCATACACTCTTACATATCTTTAATACATACATGTTCATATTCCAACCCATACCATACTATTTTTGCTGATAATATGATAATTGAAAGCTCTTGCCCATGTTTAAGTCTGAGGATGGATTTATACAATTGAGCATTTCATCTATTGCCTTAATGGTCAAGTATGAGGAGTCACCATCTTTTGCATCATTATACTCAGAAAATTCTATTTGTGCTTGTGAGGGGATGGGAACATGTCTATAATGTATTGTACTGAAATGTTTACTTCCTGTTTCGCAGACCCAAGATGAGCAGTCGAGTAAGCCGGACACCGAGTCTAAGCACAACACAAGTAAAGATGATTCCTTTGAAATGGAGCAACATGTTAATGTTGAAAAGACTTTTGATCAAGTAGCTGAACAACCAAAAGACTACAAGGATATCTCAATTAATCAGGGAAGTGATCTCAACTCGCTTAAGCTTTATAAGTTGATTCCTTCAATTGTGCAGCCTTCTACCCTGGAATTGAAACCCCTCCCTTCTAATTTAAAATATGCTTATCTGGGTGCTGATAATACTCTTCCTGTTATAATTATTGAATCTTTATCTAAAAAAGAGGAAGAGAAGTTGTTAGCTGTTTTGAGAAAACATAGGAGGGCGTTAGGATGGACCTTAGCAGATATTGTAGGGATTAGCCCATTGATATGCACGCATAGAATTCTTTTGAAGGAGGAAGCAAAACTTGTTAGGCAACCCCAAAGGAGGTTGAATCCCCTGATATTGGATGTGGTAAAAAAAGATATCACCAAACTATTGAGTGCAGGGATAATTTATCCAATTTCAGATAGTGAGTGGGTTAGCCCTATCCATGTTGTGCCAAAAAAGAGTGGGATCACAGTGGTGAGGAATGAAAAAGATGAGCTTATACCCACAAGAGTTCAAAACTCTTGGCGTGTGTGCATTGACTATAGGAAATTAAATGATGTTACACGAAAAGATTATTTTCCCTTACCTTTTATTGATCAAATGCTAGAGAGGCTAGCTGGGAAGTCACATTATTATTATTTGGATGGGTTCTTAGGATATTTCCAAGTACCAATTGCACCTGAGGACCAAGACAAAACCACATTCACATGTCCTTTTGGCACATTTGCATACCGAAGGATGCCCTTTGGATTGTGTAACGCTCCTGGAACTTTCCAATGTTGCATGATGGCAGTTTTCTCTGAATTTTTAGAAGAATGCATGGAAGTTTTCATGGATGATTTCATTGTTTATGGAGGATCCTTTGATGATTGTTTGGCTAGCCTTGAAAAAGTCTTGAGAAAAATTTGATTTTAAATTTTGAAAAATGCCATTTTATGGTAAATGAAGGAATCGTTCCAGGGAATTTAATCTCAAAATAGGGTATAAAAGTAGATAGAGTGAAAATTGAAGTAATTTCTTCGCTACCATATCCTACTTGCGTAAAAGATATCCGATCTTTTCTTGGTCATGCTGGGTTTTATAGAAGGTTCATCAAGGACTTTAGCAAAATTGCAGTACCTCTCTTCAGTTGTTGCAAAAGGATGCTAAGTTTGACTTTAATGATAAGTGCAAAGTAGCTTTTGATGAACTTAAAAAGAAGCTTGTTTCTGCACCTATTTTAATTGTCCCAAATTGGGAATTACACTTTGAACTTTCTTGCGATGCTTCGAATTATGCTGTAGGGGTAATGCTTGGACTGAAAATTGATAAGGTTACCAGAGCCATAGCTTATGCATCCAATACCTTAGATCTAGCTCAAATAAATTATACCACAACTGAAAAAGAATTGTTCGCCGTTGTGTTTACATTAGAAAAGTTTAGAGCATATCTATTGAGCTCTCATATTATTGTTTTCACTGACCATGCAGCTGTTAAATACTTACTAAAAAAGCCGCAATCAAAGCCACGATTAATCAGAGGGGCTTTACTTCTTCAAGAGTTCGATGTGGAAATTAAGGACAGACTGGGATCTGTGAATCAAGTGGTGGATCACCTAAGCAGATTACCAGATGATACCAGGGGAGTAGATTCCTCTGACTTAACTTGTGATTCATTTCCTGATTCTCTTCTATGTGCTGTAATTGTTAGGGAGCCATAGTATGCCAATATTGTTAACTATTTAGTTACCAGATTTACCCCACCTTTTATGACTTCACCTCAGGCAATAAAGCTCAAAAGTGAGTCCAGGCATTACATATGGGACACTCCGCATTTATGGAGGATGTGTAGCGATCAAGTAATAAGGAAATGCGTTTCAGATAAGGAATTTGAGCCTATCATTTCAGCTTGCCATTCTATGGTTTGCGGAGGGCATTTTAGTGCAAGGAGGACATTAAGAAAGGTATTAGATTCAGGATTTTACTGGCCTTCTTTATTTAAGGACTCATACTTATTCTGTCGCGCTTGCTATAGATGTCAATGCTTTGGAGGATTAGGTAAACGTAATGAAATGCCTCAACAACCCTTACTATTCTGTGAAATTTTTGAGGTTTGGGGTATTGATTTTATGGGACCTTTTCCAGCATCCTTTGGATTTGTGTATATACTCTTAGCTGTAGATTATGTGTCCAAATGGATCGAAGCAATTCCTACTAGAAAAGATGATGCCCTAACTGTATTAAAATTTGTCAAGTCAAATATTTTCTGTAGGTTTGGGATTCCCAAAGCCATAGTAAGTGATAGGGGCACTCACTTTTGTAATAGAATTATGAGTAAACTACTTTCAAAGTTTGGTGTCAATCATAAAATCTCCACTACCTATCATCCGCAAACCATTGGTCAAGCCGAAGTGTCAAATAGAGAGGTGAAGCGCATCCTAGAGAAGATGGTGAAACCATCGAAAAAGGACTGGAGCCTACGTCTGGAAGAAGCACTATGGGCCTACAGAACGGCCTATAAATCACCGATTGTGATGTCACCATACCGATTGGTGTTCTGTAAACCATGCCATCTTCCGGTGGAGCTGGAACATAAAGCATATTGGGCGGTTAAATAGTGTAACATGGAAATGGAAGCTCTTGGAAATGAAAGAAAGCTACAAATGCAGGAAATGGAAGAATTGTGCATGGAAGCATATGAGAATGCCCGGATGTACAAGGAAAAGACTAAGTTGGTACATGACAAGGGAATCTTAAGAATGAACTTCAAGGAGGGCGATCGAGTGCTGCTGTTCAAGGTCGTTTTAGCTTTAAACCTGGAAAATTCAACGATCGTTGGGACGGGCCCTTCCTAGTAACAAAAGCACACAATTTTGGTATGGTGGAGCTCAAAGATGAAAACACTGGAGCTATTATGAAAGTTAATGGGCATCTATTGAAGCATTACCACGAGAACCTCAAACCGCCTTAACTATCAGGTTGTTCCTCTCTTTCACCTACTCTATTACTGTGATTTTATATTTCTGATGAATTGAATGTGAGAGAGGAACTATCTAGTAGGAAGTAGAGTAATTAGAGTAGAAAGTTAATAAATTCAATAAACTTCCCTCATTTCGATCTCTAGCTTTCTTTATGCATAGATGATTTTTCCTGATGCTGTATTCCGGATTTTGTTGCATGTGTGCTTGATTATTCGATATTGCTTGCGAGTGCTGCGCGCATTGATTTGTAAATCTAACCTTCCAATCATTGAGGACAATGTTTGAATTAAGTGTGGGGGGAGATTTAGAATTCGGAGTGTTCCCAAGTAATTTTTTTATTTTAAAATGCAACTGAAATTCATTGAAGGATATTATGGGGCTATTTTTGTCTTGAAACTTTTGAAATTTCAAGTTTCTTTTTCAAATTTTTTGAAAAAAAGAGAGGAACTGAACACAAATTTTGCTTTCTGACCTTTTTCACCGCGACCAGTTATGTGGTTTGCCGCGGTGAAAGTCCTTAAATAAGCAGTTCAACCTCTCGAGTGATGTTCACCGCGACCATCTTATGGTTGCGCCGCGGTGAAAGTCACAGGCACACAGAACCACCTCTCGGGTGTGGTTCATCGAGACCAACTTATTGGTTCGCCGCGGCGAAACCTTGGTGCTAAAAAATTTTAATTAAAAAATTTAAAAAAATTTAGGTTATAGATTAGTTTTTGAAATAAAAGTTCCTCTCACCTTTAATGTCTTTAGCATTCCTGAGCAAAGTTATGAAAATGTGATTTTCATAGTCAATGAATTGGGAGGTTGATTCATGAGCCTAAGGATCAAAGTATTCGGTTAATAGCATTTTTCGAGTCATTGGTAATTGATAAGCGCATATCAGTTGTGAATTTGCCTTTTGTAATTTTGGTCCTTGAGACTGTTTAATTGAGACATTAGCCTTGTCGTGAGGATAATTGGGCCTAATTTCATTTGATTATAGTGGGTCTGTCTTGATTCGTAATCTTTCTAGAACATGTCTTGATTCTTAATCGAAGCTTTATGATTCAATATTTTGTGAAAAGGAAATAGACCTTCATTTCAAAACCTTTCATTTAGCCCAAACACAAACCCTTATATTTCATCCTTTGCTACCCTTTTGAGCTATGCACTCTTGAAAACTAGCATTTGAAAAATCTATCTTTAAATGTGCAAGTATATGTGAAAGAGATATGTATGTGAGCATTTTGCTTATTCTATCAATAAAAGAGAAAAGAAAAAAAATAATATCTATATATTAAAGATGTAAATAAATGTCTCTTGAGTCTTGCAAAAGCATTTATTCTTTTTTTTTGGTGCTGTGTGACACTCCTTAATCTTTACCTTTAGCTTCATTAAATATCTATTTGGAAGCATCTTTAAGCCTTTAGTGACTTAGAGTAACCAAAGAGTGAAAAATAAAATTTTCAAGTTTAAGGTTACTATTCACGTCACTATTCACAGATTTTTGGGCCAACTTTGAAAATTCATAATTAATTGTAGAAAAATCAAAATTGAGTGCTTCCAGTTTCTATTTGAAACTTGTAAGTTCCTTTATAAGGAAAAAATACTCATTGAGTCATTTACTTTCCCAAATGATACAGTTTAATTCATGAAAAGTACTGTTCATTTGGTCATTTTTCTATTTTCCCAGGTTTTT